>JASDQU010885147.1:49327-74191 GCA_032191745.1 Picea mariana
GTGGATGTGACCAAATTTGTTGTCTCAGACCCCACTGGTTGGGTAACCCAAATGGAACATTATTTATCTTTATACGACATTACATATGACTTGGCCAAACTCTGGTATGGTTTTCTCCATGTAGATCAAGAACGTTGGCAATGGAGAAAAAGTTATCGTCAAGGGTATATTGCTTGGACACACTTTGTGGTAGAGCTTCATGAATTATTTTACACTGACACCAACCATTTGGGTCGTTTGATAAAGCTGAAACAATCAGGAACAGTGGAAGACTTTATAGCCACCTTTGAGTGCCTGGCTTTTCGGGCAAAGGGCATGTTTGATGTCTTTTTCTAAGAATGTTTTATCAGTGGCCTCAAGGATGAGATTCGAGCCCATGTCCTCATGGCTCAGCCTCAGAGTTGGGTGGAGGATACTAAAAGAGCTAAATAAGCACAACAAGTTGTATTTTCTCAAAACCAGAAACCCTCTATCCCTCTCCCTAAACCAGTAAATCTCACTACTCCCTCCGCTCCAATAAAGATCCAAAAATTGACCAGGGATTAAATGGTTGAATGCCAACTAAAAGGCCTTTGTTATAATTGTGATGACAAATATTTCATGGGCCACAAGTGTAAGGAAAAAAAGTTGTTTATGGCCATTTCCGAGGATATTTCGAAAGAGGATATTGAAACACCCCTTGTGTCTGAGTCACCTAAAACCCCCGACATAACCCCTCCCTCGGACCATCCCGAAGTAGAACCGATGATTTCCCTCAATGATCTCACTGGCTTCTCCGCTCCCCAAACCCTCAAGCTAATCAGTTACAGCAAGCATCGAAAGGTCATCATTCTGGTTGATAGTGGAAGCACCCATAATTTTATTCATCCCCACATTGCCCAAAAAACTCATTGCTACATCCATGTCATCAATAATTTCCAAATCATGATTGCTAATGGAAACTACATGAAATGTGGAGGGCGTTGTGAAAATGTACGTCTCCAAATTGGTGACTACCACCCGAAATATCATATTTTTTCTATAGACATGGGCGGGTGTGATATTGTGTTGGGTGCAGACTGGCTAAGGACTTTGGGTCCCATTCTCATGGATTTTAAGGAATTAACCATACAATTTGACCAGGAGGGCCACCAATATAAGTTCCAAGGAATCACCACCAGTTGACCTAAGATCATTAGTTCCCATCGCATGGAAAAGCTGCTAAAAAAGGGTCATTCTGGTGTTTTTTCTCAACTCCATTCCATACAAGCAATAGAAACACTCTCAGTGCCACAAGACCTCCAAGCCATCCTTTCTAAACATCAAGTGGTCTTTTCCACTCCCCAGGGACTCCCTCCTTCACGTGGTGTTCATGATCATTCCATTCCCCTTATACTCGAAAGCCTTCCTCCCAATATCCATCCATATCATCACCCCTTTTCCCAAAAAAATAAAATTGAGAAAATGGTCCAGGAACTCCTTAATGCATGCATTATCCTCCCTAGTACAAGCCCCTACTCTTCTCTTGTGGTCATGGTCTTGAAGAAAGAATGTTCTTGGTGAATGTGTCTTGACTTCCGTGCCCTCAACAAAATTACCATTAAAGACAAATTTCCCATTCCCGTCATTGATGACCTCCTGTATGAACTGAGTGGTGCCCAATTGTTTACTAAACTTGATCTTCATTTGGGCTACCACCAGATACATATGAAAGAGGCAGACATTCCCAAGTCTGCCTTTAGAACTCATGAGGGCCACTATGCATTTTTGGTCATGCCCTTTGGCTTATGTAATGCCCCCTCCACCTTTCAAAGCCTCATGAATCAGGTCTTTCATCCTTTTCTCTGTCATTTTGTCTTAGTTTTATTTGATGATATCCTCATCTATAACAAGACCTAGACTAAACATATTTCTCATGTGGATCGAGTTCTCCATCTACTCTCTCAGCACCAACTTTTCCTGAAACAATTTAAGTGTGATTTTGGCACCTCAAAAGTAGAGTACTTGGGTCATATGGTTGGAAAGGATGACATCAGGGTGGATCCTAAAAATATTGAAGCTATGCAAGACTAGCCCCACCCAGAGACTCTCAAAAGATTGCGTAGATTTCTGGGATTAACAGGTTATTATCACAAGTTTGTTAAGAATTACGGAAATATTGCAGCATCTCTCACTGCTCTCCTAAAAAAGAACTCTTTCACTTGGACTCCAGCTGCTGCTCAAGATTTTCAAACCTTGAAGATGGCCATGTGCACCACTCTAGTCCTAGCCCTTCCTGATTTCACAAAGACCTTTGTCTTGGAATGTGATGCTTCAGGGAAAGGAATTGGTGCTATCCTTATGCAAGAGGGTCAGCCTTTGGCCTTTATCAACAAGCAACTTTCTAAAAGATATCTGGGAAAATCTATCTATGAAAATGAAATTTTGGCTATTCGGCATGTCATTGATTTATGGTACCCTTATCTATTAGGGAAGCACTTCCAAATTAATATAAACAATCAAAGCCTCAAGTATTTTTTGGAACAACGCATTTACTCCCTAGAGCAACAAAAATGGGTAACTAAGCTATTTGGCTATGATTATGAGATAATTTACAAGAAAGTCAAAGAAAATGTGGTTGCATATGCACTTTCTCGCAAACATGAAGATGAAAGATCCCTTTTTTCTCTTTCCTTCATTGTACCAGATTGGCTCCAAGTTGTTCGCCAGGAATGGCTACAAGATCCCAAAAGTTTGTAGCTGACCCAACAATTGCAGTCCAGTGCTCCAGCTTCCCCAGGGTACTCTTAGCTCCATGATGAGCTTCGATACAAATTCCATTTGTATTTAAGTAAACAATCAAAGCTTAAATCCATGATACTTTTTGAGCTTCATGCTACACCAATAGCGGGGCACTCTGGGTTCACCAAAACCTATGACAGGGTCAAACGTTCTTTTTTCTGGGATGGTATGAAACAGGAAATTCATAATATTGTCACCAAATGTGATGTGTGTCAATGAAACAAGGAATAAACACTCAAATCTCTAGGCACACTACAATTGCTCCCAATTCCACCTGCTATTTGGAAGGAAATCTCTATGAATTTTATTACAGGCTTACCCAAATCGAGAAATAAATCAGTCATCATGGTGGTTGTTGATCGCCTTTCCAAGTATGCTCATTTATGTTCTCTTCAACAACTGTTTATAGCATCCATGGTGGCTCAAATTTCCATGGATCAGGTCTTCAAGCTCCATGGCATGCCACACTCTATTGTTTCCAATCGTGACCCAACTTTCACGAGCAATTTTTGGCAAGAACTGTTCAAGCTACAAGACACCCAATTGCATCTCAGTGCAACTTATCATCCCCAGACTGATGGTCAAATAGAAGTTGTCAACAAGTGTTTGGAAACATATTTGAGTTGTTTTGCGTCGAAAAATATAAATTAGTGGGCTCAATGGTTACCCCTAGTTAAATGGTGGTACAACACTTCATACCATACAACTACACGCATGACTCCTTTTGAAGTGGTTTATGGACAGAAGCCACCTTCAGTTCTCTCATACTTACCTGGTGTCTCGAAGGTCCAGGTGGTTGACCAAACACTTACAGTTTGAGAGGCTATTCTCCATACCCTCAAAGAGAATTTGGTCATGGAACTGAATTGCATGAAACAACAAGCAGATCAAGGTCGCTCTAAACATCAATCTGAAGAAGGGGATCAGGTGTTTCTTCACTTGCAACCTTACAAGAAGAATTCCCTCAAGGCCAAGCATTGTCAGAATCTATCACCCAAATTTTATGGTCCTTATACAGTTCTCAAGCATGTGGGATAGGTGTCCTATCAGTTAGCTTTTCCCAGTCATTCGAAGCTACATCATGTTTTTCATGTCTCCTTCTTAAAGAAGGTAATCAGAACTAAGTGCCAAATTCAAACCAACCTTCCTGAGTTAGCCGAAGAAGGATCCATTTGGCTATATCCACAAGAAGTGTTGGACCAGCATGAGCATCACCTGTGTCAGAGAACCATCAAGGAAGTGTTAATCCAGTGGAAAGATACAACTCTAGCAGATGCCACTTGGGAACTAGCTACCATTCTACAACAATTTCCGCATCTCAAGCCTTGGGGACAAGGTTTTTTTTAAGGGGGAGGACATGTTAGGCTCCTAACCCGCACATAGGTAGAAAAATATATTTGGATGTAATAAAGGTCAATATTAATAAGGCCTTGCAATAAAATAGAACAAGTCGAATGTAAGAAGACCTAATAGAAGCTTCCGCTTCTAGAGGGATGTTCCTCTAGATGATTCTTTTGATAGACATATTTAGTATAAATAGGAGTTGAGGGTATGAGAACCCTAGCTTGGATGTTATTGTAATAGATCTCTGCTTGACTAGAGGTTTCCCCCTTGAAGAGGCCCATGAACATTGCTCTCAGAAACAAAGTGTTATTTCTATTGTTATTCTTATATCATTTCAGTGTTATTGTGGTGATTATTTTGGTTATATTGTTGTTATTCTACCATTTCTATAATTTTACTTATGTTCTGCGTACTTTATATATCTGGTATATTACAATATCGATAAGCAACACTGAGTGATGAGATGTCCATAAATTCCATTTCAGTTTGGATGTATCTGTGTAGAACCCCATGATATTTCATAACCAAATATCGTTCAGAGTCTTTGATACCTAGCTTGGTGTGCAAGGTATGGAAGGTATTGGTGAAATCTGGAACTTCTTGGCCCCTCTCTTGCCACAGTGTGGTCCATCTCATATATTGGTCCTCATAGTTTCCAACACGGTAATACTATTCCTTTACCACATCCACAAAAAAATCCCAAGTTGGATCGACCCCATATATTCCAAACTCTTCTATGGAACTTTGTTCCCAGTAAGTTTCCTACTAATGTTTGACATGGGGGAGAGCTTTAAGGAGTGCGAAGGTGATATTTTCCCTATCGGAAAAATGGTGAACAGAGAAATAATCTTCTAGTAGATTTGACCATTTGTCTAGGGCATCCGCATCTATCTGACCTTCAAATACGGGAATATCAAAATTAACCTGTACCTTGAAAGGAGAGGTTCTTCCAAAGTTCTTGTTTTATGAATATGCACCTATTTCTATCGGAAGACGTTGAAGGATGTGGGAAAAATTCTCCATCATTTTGTCCCTCTGTCGCGTGAGAGCTTGCTCAAGAAACAAATTGATAGAATCATCTACTCTGTCGTTTTTATTTTCTTCCTCTATGGATGGTTTCTTGGGCGTGCAAGAGTGATTGTATTCAATAGAGACAAGCTTGAGACCCAAATTTCTATACTTAGACCTCGTCCGGGATATGCACTAAAAAAAACGATAAAGAGAAGCCTACTCTGATACCACTGATCTGGGTTATTTTCGACACAAAATGAGAGCGGAGATATAATAAATAAATGTACAAAGATATCTCAGGTATCCAATAATATAACATAAATGTATCAGATATTCAACCATAAACACAAAGATACAGCACTACATAATTTTCTATTAATGAGCAAAAATGTACAAAGACTGTAAAGATACAGAGTGAAAGACTCGCTAGAATGGTGGCATCTTATCTCTGAGAAGATATGTGATGGCTACTCGTATCACAATAAGATGACTGTTACAATGAGGCTCCAAATACCTTTTTAAAATAAGTAAAATCCAAAACCCTAACCCTGAAAGATGAAAATCCAAAAGGTTTGCGGGCCCCGATGGGGGTAGTTGATACGTCAACTTCCTGGGGGCGTAACTTTTGCATACGATCTCCATTTAGGGCACTCGATACACCGTTGGAAATTTATAACTGAGAAGAATGATTTTCGACTGGCCCAGGTTAATGCTTCCAACATTTACTTGGGACCCAAATCCCAAAAAAACATTGTTTAGGGCCTCAAAACGACCCGGGAAGTTTGGAACCCGAAAAACGGTCGAAAAACTGCCAAGATGGAAAACTATTTTTTGAGCTCATGGAATAGGTGGGTGGCCATATATATCCACCAGGATCAAGTTCAAAATCCTATTCATCATTAATTATTGAGTTTTTACCATGCCATATATAGTCAACTGTAGCTTTGCTAAGCTAGTGCTAATATGTGAAGTAGGTTCATCATTATGGACTATCTTAGGTTTAGCATCTATTTTGACTCTTGGGGTAGAGAAAGGATCAACTCTGGATGATGATAGATTGTCTTAAATCCTTGTAGCTACCTCTTGGGCCTCTTGTATTGTTTTAGGGGCTTTATCTCTGAGGATAAATCCCATCTGTCCTGTAAAGGATTTGGTGTAAAGAAAGAGAAGGAAATCATTTGAAGGATGATAACTCACTGGGATATTTTGTACTAATTTTTCAAATTTATCATGAAATTCCCTAACAATTTAATTCTCTTATTTTGTGATGTTAATCATCCTTATCAATAACATGTTGGGTTCTTCCTTGACACTCCATCATTTGAGGAATACTTCCTCCAACTTATCCATGGTTTTAATACTAGCATCAGGGAGAACATTGTACCATCGTCTAGCACCATCATGGAGGGTAGTAGGGAACAATTTCATAGATAAATATTCATCATCATAATTGATGGGATGAATCTGAAAGAAGGCCCAAAAGTTGCTCATATGATCCTCAAAACTGACTAGATCATTACCAGTGAATTTAGGCAACAATTTCTCATACTTAGGGGGCATTTGCCTAGGGTATCCTCATATGTTTGTCATGTCTAATAGTTTGAAGAGCTTGGATGGCAATTGTTTCTAGATATTATCTTGGTTTGGATTAATAGTTTGAGTCTGTGTGCTAGACATCGTGTTTAAAGGAATATTTCCTTCGAACAATGATTTCACTATATGAGAGTTTTGGGGAGGTTTTATTCTAAAGGACTTGGGAGGGTTGGTATACCTCCCTGAGCTTTGTGGAGTCACCAAATAATTTTCATGAAACTATCAAAGGGATGAGGGGATCAACCTCAGTGGAGTCACCAGGTAATCTTTGTAAGATAAATATTTTTTGAGAAAAGGCTTACTGAAAAAGTGTCATCTTGAGGAAAATTGACTCAATGTTCCGCAACAACGGAACAAAAATTTTATCACACAATTTGTACTTGCCCAAAATCCCAAGTAAAGTGGATACAAAATTGGTGTAACTCGGAATAACCTATCACTATCACCTTAATAGGAGATCCCTTTCTATTTAGGAGTAGGTCAAGACTACCCCAGGGGAGACGTCACTGGTGACCAGGGGGGTTTGAGAAGGCTATGGAAAGTAATCACAAGGAAATACTCCCCCCCTCATAGATCACTCAAATCAAAGGTTTCTTTATGTCTCAAAGGATGAATCAAATGTATATTATTGTGTACCTGCATAGAACAACACAACAAGGAAAACATGACACTTTCCAAGTACCAAATGATTATTAGTACTTCATAAGACAATAAAAATTCATAAAATTAGCTAGATGGTTATGAATTTGCATCAATTCAAAATTTTATAACAACAATTAATATCTTATAATAGCCACAATATTCATGCCTTGAAATTGCTTGAAAAAGAAAAAAAAAAGTGACTTTGACTAGGCAAATTGATAGTAAATTGTCACAAGCAAAGTTGGAAATATTTAGCTAGATTTTAATGTCACTTTTGCAGATATTTTGCTATATTTAGATGGCTGTAGCTATATTTTGCAACAACAGAAAATTTAAATGGTCAAAAGTTAATAAAACCACACACAAAACTAGGACTTACCTAGTAGATTCACTAGCAATTATCACAATTGAATTTTGAATGGTTCTAGTGTAAGTTATGTAGGTAAATGTGACAAAATAATGTATGTTTATATGGATGTAGCAATGTTTTTCTACATTGGAAATTTATCTTAGGAGTTAGTCTAATTTAGGGTTAGAAAATGTTAGTAAAGGGTTCAAGGATAAGAGTATAAGTGTTTGTTTGATCAATCACCACTTGTAAGAAGGTAGTCTAGTGCCTTTCTAGGGTAAATGGAGTCATTAAAGGAAGAAGAAAATCTTAAAGGAATGATAGCAATGATAATGATATGTTAAAGTGGTGGAGAGGATAAGAAAGGTGTTGGTATCCCAAGGCCTCAAAAATTCACTTCCAAGAGAAAATTGCTAGAAAGTAACAAGGGTTAGGCCCTAGCGATTTTCTCTTTCATTGAACAAAATGTAATAAAATATGCAATTGGAAAATGAAATTAGGGTTACTAGAGTGCTACAATGGTAGGCATCTAGTATCTACTTCAACATTAGGTGCCTTTCAAGAAATTTTAACAAATGGAAGATTATAGGGAAAAATATAGTAACATATGTCTTTACCCTAGGTTTTCAAGCTAGGAATTTCATAATATTAGACATGAAACAAGTAAAATGACCATAAGGATTTATTCACAATAAATAAATGCAGATTTTACACTTAATTCACTAAGAATAATCAAGCAAATCACCTTAGTTGAAGATCCTCCACAAGAATATAGCCAAAATGCACCAAAACTTTCCTCCTTCAAGAAGTGCACACCACTAGTTTCAACCAAGAACACTTAAGGAAGGCACAATTTCAGACCTACACTTGAGTGATGAATCAATTATAAAAAAATACAAAATTTAATCTCTTATTTGTACAATGACAATGGCTGTTAATTGTATTTTAGGTCACAAAAGGACGACATGGCCAGTTTACATCAAAAATCAATTTTTTACATAAAATTAACAATTAAAACCCTAATTTGACTTTAGGGATGACGTCATTCCCCTCTTAGTGTGACTTTAGGCCCCATGATGGAACGCTAGGCCTCAAATTTTAAACATTAGGCCTCAAAAGTTGTCGCACGCACCAACTAGCACCAGAACATCCTCATGCCAAACCCTAACTGATGATGTCAAGGATCAATATGATGGCATCAAGGGCCTTCAAGGGCCAATTTCATGGTGGAAGGGCAAGACCCCCCTGGGTATAGACATTCCAGAGTATCTCGGGGGAAACATCCTTCTTCTTTCCTGGTTCCATCCTCTAGTGTCTCTCTTCCCCTCGTTGGGGTCAGAGCATCCATCTAGTGGGATTTTAGCCCCATGGAGGTTCGAGCTAATCATCTCCCCATATGTACCTGTCCACCGGGCATGGTCCTATAGCAAAAGAGTATTCCCTCCATGGGATCATAAGTCACAGGGATCATAGCAATGTCAATCACATCCAATAATCAAATTACCCAAACATGTGCATCAAACCCCATTTACCCAGAAAAATTCTCAAATATGTTATGTAGTTTAATAACTAGGTTTGGAGAGGGTCTCAAGATGTCCTATTGGGATAATCCTCCTCAAGTTTAGGGTGTTCCCCAAGTGAAGAGCAATCTAGGTCATGTCAGTGTATGAAATGGTGTAGGTGAACGTTTGGGAAAGGGGTGCAGTTATAGTAGGGAAATGTAGGTCTTTCCTATGGGTGCCTTTGTAGAGGGAGAGTTGCACCTTGTTATGGATGCCATTTTTTACTAGCCCATTCAATTCCTTTATTCTTTGTCTTATTTATTTTTCTTTTCAAGAGAATAGCTGGGGGACAATGTCTTGGCCTGGTGACCAATGGTGACAAGGTTACCCACAAGAACTTCATGGAAATGAGAAGTATGGCTCGTGATGAGACCCCATTTCTCTTGGTTATGTCACCAAGAGACACTACCCTAGTTTGGTGACCATATAGATGGTAGTGTCACACCGTTTCATGCCCATGGACCTAATAGGATGGCTCATGATGAGACCTTCTATCCACCAACTATATCTTAAGTTTTATTTTATTTTACAGGTCCCCTTTTCTTACTGGGAAGCCATTTATTTCTTTCTCGAGAATCTTTGGGTGAACCATCTCAAAGTTTCATTTTGGATTTTAACTTTTTCTAGCTAATTTTACCCTCTGGGCCTTTAGCCCCTTCTTCCCACAAGGCAAGGTACAACCATTGCTAGTTTGGAAAATCCAATGCTCGAACCAAGGTAGGGGAAGATGAGAGGGACAATGATGAAAAATGGTAAGTATGGAAGGAATGGACGATGACCTTTCATAGACCCATGTAGTGGTAACTCATCCCTAAGGGAACCAACTTACTAGGGAACTTTTCCACCCTCCCAGGTATGAACAAGTTAAAGAGAATAATTTCCAAGAAAACTTTATGAAACAAAAGAGAGTTTAGTTCACATATTCAAATGCTTTTAAAATTAGAGTGAAACATACGATGATACATAGACTCATTACCTCATTCAGAAAGACCCACTGCTACTTCAGTATCAGGCCGATGGGATGGATGTTTTTTCTACTGATAGATAGGGTGTACTAAATAAAGTAAGGGCCCTATGGGGCCAAGCTCAAGTCATATGTGTCTTAGTACTCCATGTATAGGACCTGTGGGCCTCAAGACATAATATCCTTAGTTATCCCTAGGATAGGGGATAACAAGGAAAAATGGGTTTCCTTATCAGAGACAAAGCTCCTAGAACAATCTAAGAAGCCCATGAGATGGCTATGAAAATTTAAAATAACCTATCATAATCCAAAGTAGAACCTTTCTCTGCCCCAAGAGTCAAGATGGATGCTAAACCCAAAGTAGTCCAGAATGTTGAGTTTGCTTCAGATATTGGCGCTAGCTTGGAAAAGTTGCAATTGACTGTAGATGGCATGGTAAAAACCCAATATTTAATGATGAATAGGATTGTCAAGTTGGAAACATCCCAACAACAATCTCCTAGACCTCCTTATAAGGGGTAATTCCAAAGGGGTGGTCAAGGTTTCAAGCCCAAGAACGATCAAGAGGTCCCTAGTACTTTATCCCCCACAAACGTGGTTGAGGAGAACCCTTGGTGTTTTCAATGTAGAGAATCACATTGGGATCATGAATTCCCTCTAAATAATGGTGAACATGATCAAGTAAATGTTATCAACCATACCATTGAGGAGCTACAATATTTACTTAATATCACACCTAAAGAACATGAAGAAGGCATAAAATAAGCAACTAGGAAAGTTAGGATGGTGGTAACCAATAGACTTGATCAAGATTCAAGCGAGAGGTTGGAAAAACAATAATTTCAAGTGTATAGTAGGAAAAAACAAATGGACCAACCCCCCTCTACTAAGCCTACAACTTCACAACCAAAAACTCCACCTATGAACATACTCCTTCCTAAAACTTCTTCTAACTCTGACAATATTGACTTAAATTTTGACTTGGAAAGTGCATTGGACAAAATGCTTGTAACCTTCTTATTGAAATAAGTTATAAAGGTTCCATCCATGAAAGAAAGGTTTGAAATTTTTTTCAATGTGTTGGATGAACCAATAGACCCTCCTATTATGTTACAAGAAAACCCTTTTAGGGTTCAATATGATGGACACCCACCCTTATTTATGTCATTGATATTAAATAACAAATGTCTCAACAAATATGCTTGACTCGGGAGCAGGTGCCAACATGATGTCTTTGAAAGTCATGGAGCAACTAGGCCTAAGGGCTACATGACTTTATAGGAATGTGTGTGGTTTTGAATCCAGGGCCATACCCACTCATGGCATATTTGAGAATATTGAAGTGAACCTTGGTAAATATCTTGAGAGACTGATCCATATGGATATTGTGGTGGTATATGTCCTTGATGTATGGGGGATACCTTTGTCCAGGGATTTTGTTGAAATGTTGGGTGGTACATTGGATATATATTTAAATTATATCAATGTGCCTATAAAAAATGGGACGATTGCATGCCTTCCAAATATTCCAATGGCCAAGGTCCATGTACAAGATATTAATAATTATACTAATATCAATGAAACACATGAACCGATTAAGGAAAACCTCCCTGCATTTTCTCCAGAGGATTTTCCTTTCACCACAGAGGAAGCTTTTGATGAGATACAATGGCGAAAGACACAAGAGTATCAACAAATCTTATATAAATATAAGGAAAAAGAAGGTGTCTCTGTCAAATTAATAAAGAACAGGGATGATGATATATTGATTAAACCAAATCAACAAGAAGTCCTTATAGATGAATCCCACCCTCCTCCCTCAAGACAATACACTAGGGTTATACAGGGAACAATTTTTTTTAAAGCAAATGAATATCAAGAGGGAGATACAGTATGGATGTGGGACACTAATAAAGGTGAACCTAACAATGTTAAAGAGAATGCACAATTTTGGCTTGGACCTTTCAGAATCATAATGATTTCAGTCAACGATGCCTACTATTTGTCTACGCTGGAAGGAAGAAAACGTCCATTACCAGTTAGTGTATTCCTCCTCAAACCCCATCATGAGGAATAGACTTGACTTCATAGGTAAGTACATGTAAGTTATATAGGTAGGAATTTTCCATCCATTGTATATACCACATGCATATTATGTTAGCATAGTTGTAGTTTCATTTTCATATCGTATTGTTTCATTATGTATATATGTATTCTCATGATCACATGCTAGATTAGAGATTCTCTTTATTTGTTTATTATATCATATATGAACAAGGGGTGATATCACCACCCTAGTGATTACTAATATCCTTTTCTGAGATTTAGAAGGAACAGGTCATACCAGAGATGTTGAGGTTCTCATTCACTCTACGATGAGCACATGTCCCCGAGTTAGAGCCAAATGTTATCCCCTAGCCTATGGATAACTAAGGAGATCACATATCTAGGCCCACAGGTCCTAGACATGGAGTATCGAGATCCAAACAAATTGAGCATGGCCTTAGAGGGCCCCTATTTTCTTCAATGCAACCCCATTTATCACCAATAGTGGTATCCATCCTACCAGCATGGTCCTGAAGTAACAGTGGGTCTTTATCCATGAGTTAATGAGTCCAGGTATCATGGTATATATCACTATGATTTTTGAAGAACTTGAATTTGTTGTATTGAATCCTTCTTCATTTAATGACATTTTCCTGGAAATTATGATCTTTTCCTCGTTTCTACCTGGAAGGGAAACAAAGTTCCCTAGTAAGTTGGTTTCTCTTTAGGATGGGCTGCTACTGGTTGGGTCTGTGAAACATCATCATATGTTCCCTCCATACTTACCACTTTCCATATTCATTCCTTCCATCTCCCCTATCCTTGTTTTTTGCATTGGGATTAGCTACGCTAGGAAGGGTTGTACCTTACCTTATGGGAAGAAGGGGATAAATCCATAGAGGGTGAAAGTAGCTGGAAAGAGTTAAAAGACAATGTTGAAACCTTTGAGATGCTTCACCCAAGGATCCCTGAGAAAGCAGTGAAAAGATTCTCACTAAGAAAAGGGGACCCATAAGATACATAAACAATCAAGGTACTAGTTGATGGATAGGAGGTATCATCATGAGCCAGCCTATTATGACCATGGGCATGTAGCGGTATGACACTACCACCTATATGACCATCAAACCAAGGTAGTAGCTCTTGGTGGAATATCCAAGAGAAATGGGGTCTCATCATGAGTCAACCTTCTCATTTCCATGAGATGTTTGTTGATAACATTGTCACCTATGGTCATCAATCCATGACAGTGGCCCTCAATGTTTCCCTTGAAGAAAAAAAAAATATATCAAAATAAATAAAACTAAGAATAAAAGGCAATGAATGGGCCAGGAAAAAAATTCATTTATGAAAAGGTTCAACTCTCCCTCTACAAAGGCACCCATGGGTAAGAATTTACATTTCCTTGTTATTACATGCAACCCATGCCCAAATACTTACCCATACCACCTCATACATTTACATGACTTGGATTAGATCCCACTTGGGAAACACCCCAAACTTAAGAGAGGTTAGCCCAATAGGACACCTTGAGACCTTCTCGAAACCTAAATTGTCGAGTTGCATAATGTATTTGAGCATTTGTCTAGGTTAAGGGGGGTTTGATGCACATGTTTGGGTAATTTAATTATTGGATGTGATTTACATGTTATGATCTCTATGACTTATGAACCCCTGGAGGGCATACTTTTTGTTGTGGGAACTTGATCGGTGGATAGGTACACATGAGGGAATGATTAGCTTGGACCTTCATGAGGGATTAAAGCCCACAGATGGATGTTGCATCCCTAGCTAGGGGTAAGAATAAATTTAAGATTTTCACTAGGAAAAAGAAGGATGTTTCCTTTGGAGGCACCTTGGCATACCTAGACCCAGGGGGACCTTTCTCCTCCACATGGATGGTGTCCCTTGAGGACCCTAGTCATTACCATCATGACCCTAGACATCATCCATAGCTAGGGTTTCATTTTGGAGGCTTTTATGAGTCTGGTGGCACATGTAGGCATCATCTCAGGCCTCTCGAGGCCAAGTTCCCTACATTTTAGGCTCAACACTTCACCTTTAGGCCTCAAAGTCACCCTAGAAGGGAATGGCGTCACCCTTGGAGGTGTCTTTATATGATAATTAGTTTATATTATGACAAAATTGAATTTAATTGTAAATTGGCTAGGTCAGCCTTATTTTTGACCTAAAATTAATTAAAGGTCAAAGTTTTGTACAAATAAGCATAAAATACATTCATTTTTATCATCACAACTTCTCGCACAAGAGAAGAGGTCTGCAATTTTCACCCTAGTGAGGGATATTGGCTTAAATTGTGAGGCACACTCTTGTATAAGACAATTTTTTGCAACTTGAATCAATCTTGGAATTTTTTATGGTGATGTTGCATGGTGTTTTCATGATTATGCTTGGTGCAAGAAAGTAAGATATGGATTTTTTTCATCTATTGAATGGTTTGTGTATGGTTTTATTTTCTCATACAATATTATGAAATTCCATGGTATACTTAATGCTAGAAGTAAGGAACTTAAATTGTTACTTTCTTACTTTCTATTTTCCTATCTTTTCATTGAATTGATCTAGTGACTAGTGAAACCCTAGAACCCTAACTTGCTAGCACTCTAAGGATTTGACTTAGTTATCTTTGTATAAGTTTTACTCCATAAGAAGCCTAAAGAGAGAAAGGTGCTAGGGCCTAGAATTTCCTACACCCTAGCATCATGTCTCTTGAGGTCAATGCATAAGGGGACTTAAGTTACTACTTCTCCTATGTATTTTCCCTCTTAGACTTTTGTACATTATCAAATTGATTTGTATCCTTAGAAGAATTCATCCACTTTGAATCCATAAGCCCTAGAAGGCACTAATTCTTGCCTCTCCCTTGTTGAAGGATTGATTAAACAATCAAACACTCTTCTCCTAATCTTTTACTAACTATATCTAACTCTAGTTTAAACTAGATCACTAATTTATTTGTTGTTGTTATAAATGTTTGCTAAAATGACCAAATTATAGCAAATTTTCTGCATACTCAACATTAATTTCTAGCTAACCATTTCATAAATTGCTTATGACAAGTTATTATCATACTACTTAGTCAATATTATCTTTTCATTGTCTTTTCAAGCTTTTATGAGGAGTATTTATTGCAGTTGTTACATTTTATCAATTATTGTTGTAAACTTATTAATTTCTACAATTTCATATCAGCTAGCACCTATTTTCATTGTCCATTGTCTATTGAGGTGTTATTATCATATTTGTACTTGGAATTATTGTATATGCATTCTATATTGTCTTGTTCCAGGAAGGTACATCAAGCACTTCATTAACCTCATATTTAGGACAAAAATTTAGTGACTTTGGTAATCAGTGAGAGGGGGAATATATATTGAACATAACTCTAATTTTCCATCCCTTTAGGTTACAGGGGACTCCTACTCTAGGGTAGACCTTGCCTATCCCTAAAAAGTGTGGATTTCCTATTAAGGTGAAAGTGATAGGATATCATGTTTGTTACACCAATATCCCTTATTTTTCTTGGGCTTTGGGCAAGTACATATTGTGGGATAACAAGGAGCACCTACAACTGTTGCAGAAGTGAAGAGGAAATTAATAAATGAATTTTAGAAACTAATTTCACAGGATTAGTTCGTGAATGAAATGATGGATATTAAGAAAAATATAGGAGAATCAATCTGGGAGGTGGAACAAAAGTTCAAAAGACTAAAAGGTAAGTTGAAGTACCTTATTATTGATATGAAACACAGAAATTTGTTTGTTAACTCTTTCTTGCGACATATGAAGTATCCTTTAAGGAAAAAAAAGTTCCAAATTCAGGCTAAGGCCCTACAAGCAACCTTACAATTAGAGGAAAATCAATATAAGCAGATAGATCCAGTTGTGGAAGAGATGAGACAAGCTCCGAAGAACTTGAAATTTCGGTTAAATAAAAATAAAGGTAAGGAGAAAAGAGAATATGTTTGGCGTCCATTATGCAATACAAAAGGTCGTCATAAGAATGAGTGTCCATTATTTGCGTAGTATATAGGAGTAGGTATTCCAAATCCTTTATATTTAGGAGGACCATGGTGTGAGATATGCAGAACATATGGGCATGATCCCTATCATTTTTCCATGATGCAAAAGCATTAGATAATATCGAAGAGTACATTTTGTAATTTTTGAAAGTCAGTTGGACACGAAGACAAGGACTGCAGAACCTTGAAGATAATGAAGGAGAGGACATTATATGCATATAGGGTGGAGGATAAGTTAATGATAACACAACCTATCTAATAGCCACTGTATAAGAATGTGTAGCAACCACAGTATAATATCGCCCAAGATTTTCAACCTCAACCACAGTATAATAGCGCACAACAGTTTGGAGCACCACCACAATATAAAAATGTGTAACATTGTGTAGCGCCACCACATTACAATAATTTACAATTGCAATACAATCAGGGACCTTAGTATAATGCACCACATGAAGATAATCAAGGTAATAGAGGAGGCCTCAGAGGAGGAGGTTGAAGAGGAAGAGGTTGTGGAGGAGGTAGAAGACCTATAGTTTTCCATAACTGTCAGAAACTAGGAAACTATGCCAAAGACTATCCACAACCACATGAAACATGTATGTATTGTCATGCATTAGACCATGATACATAAGATTGTCCAACGCTGTTGACAAATATACAACACAAAAGGAACCAAAACAATCATAAGGTGCAATGGATTATGGTGGAAAATAAAGAAGAGGATGGGAAGAAGACCAACATAGTTAATAGGGGTGGAGCCAATATAGGAGAAGGTTCAACAAAGAAGGATCTTGATCAATACCAGTGGGTTAGGAAGAGTAAAAATCCTAAACAGAAGGATCAAGATCAATACCAGTGGGTTAGGTTATGTGCGCAAAGATAAAGAAACATTCAAAGAGGCTACACATGATATTTTGAAAGAAAATATTGTGTCTACTTCAGGAACAAAGCTAGTAGATGATGTACCAATGTATGATATGCCTCCCTTATTTTATTAGACTAGTAAAGAGCAGCCTTCAGAGAAAGTAAGTAACTTAAGAAATGTTTTGGGATCATTTGTAAAATTGTTGAATGATAGAAATTATTTACAAGTACTGCAGAGTCTGTTAGAAAAGTGTAATTATGGGGAAGAATGGTTGAATAGAGTGAATCAGGTCCACAATAAGAGAAGAAAAAGAAGGGAATTCAGGTTGAATGCAAACATTAGAGATTTTAATATTGGGGACATCATACTAGACTTATGGTCTGAAGTGAATGTTCTACCAAAAAAGACATGGGAAGCTATGGGAGAACCTCAATTGGGGTATTCACCTATCCAGTTGAAGTTATAAAATCAACATAAAGTGGTTCCAATTGGTATATTGAAGGTGATATCGGTAGATCTAGATGGTGTGCGCACCATGGAAGACTTTGAAGTCATTGACATAGTGGATAATGATTCACCATATCCAACATTGTTGGGTTTGGATTGGGCCTTTGATAACCAGGCTATTATCAATTTGAAGACACAGAAGATGATATTTGAATCTTGAGAATACAGAGTTATTGTGAAGTTGGATCCCTCATAAGGAGGAAGGTATGTTGAATCTGCAATAGAAAATTTTATTACAAAATATGTAAATCAATTGTATAGAACTACCACGCACGAAGAGGATTATATAAAACCAACTACATATGGAATTCTTAGTTGGAGGAGTGTTAGTTCTTGTGCTTTAGACTCTGACACAGAACTGGAGAACTAGAAACAATGACTACATGAATTATCCACTAGAAGATCTACCAGAATGACATGAACGCTAAGATGCATTGGTTCAGAGGTAAGAAAACCTCCTACTTTTCATGGTCTAAATGACTTAGAATAATTTTTAATGAAGTTTGAATTAGAAGTAGTAGAAAAGAAGATATTACAAGTATTAGATATTTCTTTGAAAGATACACCTTCCTGTTGGTGGGTTACACATAAGGAGAATATCAACAACTGGTATCAATGCAAAAGATTACTACACATAAGATTCGACGTAGAGAAGGAGCATAGATATGAGGATAAATATGATGGAATTGGAAAACCTAGAGAACATGTAGAAATGTGTAGAATTTAATGGAAATTAGTACCATCAGAAGAGTGGCCACATAATTTCATTCACACATGAGAAGTCATTCCAAGGAAATGGTACACAGAGCAGGAAAAACACAGAGAAACTGCAAAGTGGGAATAAATACAAAAAAAAATTGTGATTACATTTACCTTTGAGCATGAGAGCCCATAAATAGATATTGTGATGAAGGTGGTAAGAGACGAGATATTTGAAGAACCATAATTTTTAATACTCCCAACATATCATAATCAGACTATATAGATAGTTAGATAGTTGTTGCATTGTTATCATGTCACAGAAGAAGAAGATCCAGCAAAAGAAAACCTACACAATATCTAGATCCTAGAAGTTGAAGGTCAAAGGGCGATAGAAGGTCCAAAGCTAGGTTCATAAGATTATGTTGTACCATTGAATATAAAGAAGGTAAATATTGGAACTATAGAAAACCCAAAGATTGCAAGCATTGGAGATTATTGGGATAATCAGAAAGTAGAAAGAATCATTGAATTATTGCGTGAGTACAATGACTTGTTCCCAATGACATTTTCAGAGATGAAGGGATTAACAGAAGAACTAGGAGAGATGAAGATCCCTTTGAAATCAAATTCCAGACCTATAAGACAAAGACATTACATGTTGAATCCAATATACACGGAGAAAGTGAAGGCATAAATTGAAAATATATTATAAGTTGGTGTCATAGAATCTATGGAAGAATCAAAATGGATCAGTCTTATGGTGGTGTAGGAAAAGAAGAAAGGAGGGATCATTATTTGTGTAGATTTGAGAAAATTGAATGATGTTTTCCTACATGATCCCTTTCCTACCCCATTTACAGATGAAGTTTTGGAGAATGTAGGAGGTCAAGAAGCTTATTCATTTACAGATGGTTTTTCAGGATATCATCAGATCAAGATAGCACCAGAAGATAGACATAAGACAAAATTTTCTACAAAATGGGGATCATTTCAGTATACAGTTATGCCATTTGGATTGAAGAATGCACTTGCATTTTTTTAAAGAGTAGTAGTAACAACTTTTAAGGACTTTATTCACAAGTTTTTGGAGGCTTAATTGGATGATTGGACAATGTTTAGTTTACTTAAGGATCATGTGGAAGTGTTAAGATTGATGTTAGATAGGTGTAGACAGTGACATATTTCACTAAATATTAAGAAATGCATTTGAAACACACCTTTTGGTATCTTGTTAGGGCATGTGGTGTGAAAATAGGGTTTGTTGGTGGATCTTGCTAAAATTGTTGTTATAGTGAATTTCCCACCACTGAAATCAGTGCGCCAATTAAAAAGTACACTTGGTCATACATGATATTACAGGAAGTTCATAAGGGGATATGCACAGATTATTGATCCGATGGAGAAGTTGTTTAAGGACACTAAATATTAGTGTAATGATGAATGCCAACAAAGTTTGGATATTTTGAAGGAGAAGATGGTAATTGCGCCAATTTTAGTATTTCCAGATTGGTCTAAAGAATTTCATGTGCATGTGGATGCATCAAAAATAGAATTAGGAGGAATATTGACATAACCAAGAGAAGGTGATATAGATCATCGTATTTCATTTTCAAGTAGGAAATTATCATATTCATAACATAACTACAATACTACAGAAAGAGAAGGATTGGCCATGGTGTATGATTTGCATAAATTCATACATTATTTGTTAGTGAAACATTTCAATATGTTTACAAATAACTCTACTTTTAGATACTTAGTTAATAAGCCAGTGTTGGGGGGAAGAATATGAAGATGGATAATTTTGTTTCGGGAGTTTGAATTTGAAGTTGTGGTGAAGCCTGAAAGATTGAATGCAGGACCAGATCACTTATCTAGGATGACTAATGGAAAAGAACCCAGTAACTTGGAAGAAAACTTTCTAGATGTACAATTATTTTTAGAACAAATAGTTGATGAGTATTTTGCTGAAAATTTTGAGTTTTTGAGTACAGGATTTGCACCAAGAGAATTTATTGTTGTGCAGAAGAAAAATTTGGTGGTCAGAGTTGCAGACTACCAATTGATTGTAGGTCATTTATACAATCTTAGAGAAAATAACATTTTGAGGAGATGTGTTACGGAACATGAAAGGCCTATAATTTTAGCAGAATCCCATGAAGAAATCGCTTGAGGACACTATAAAGGGAAAGCTATTGCATATAAGGTATTACACGCAAGATTATGGTGGTCAAAAATTCACAAGTATTCAAAGGAGTACTTTCAGAATTCTGATGTCTGTCAGAGAGTTGGAAAGCTATACAGGAGTGATGAGATGCCATTGAGACCTCAAGTAACTTTGAACGTGTTTGATAAGTGGGAAGTAGACTTTGTATGTCTAGTTAATCCACCAAAAAGAATATCATGAGCTAGATATATTATTACAATGAAAAAATACTTGACCATATGGGCTAAGGAAACACCAGTAAAGGATTATAATGCAAAGACTCCAATGCACTTTTTATTTGAACATGTAGTTACAAGGTTTGGATGCCCAAGAATATTGATGAGAGATCAGGGGACTCACTTTATCAACAATACAATCCAAGAAATGATGGAATATTTTGAGATACGTCACTATAAGAGCACTCCTTATCATCCTCAAGCAAATGGGATAGTAGAAGTGTTCAACGAGATATTGGAGAATGCCTTGACAAAGATTTGTAATGTAAACATGGATGACTGGGACTTGAAGGTACCAGTAGTGTTATAGGATTATAGGACTACACACTAACAAATTTGGGTCATTTTGCAACGGCTATTTCGACGCTCTTGTGACGTTATGTCGTGGAATTCATGACAAATATAGACTCTCAGAAATGTTATTTTATGTCACGTGGCAATTGTGATGAAATTTAATAAATGTCGCAAGAGCGATGCCCCTAGGGAACTTATCACTATTGCGACAAAAAAGAAATATCGTCGCCAATACGACAATTTAGGCAAAAATGTGAAACCAACATTTCGTCTCAATTGTGACGACACTTGCAATGACAACTTTTGTTGTTTACATAGAAAAACTGTCGCAACAATTCAAGTTGTCGTCGTAAGTGCGACGACAACTTTGTCACAACTAGCTAAGTTGTCGTCGCAAGTGAGATGACAACTTTGGCAAAACTATTTAAGTTGTCATCTCAAGTGCGGCGACAACTTTTCGTTGTTTACATAGAAAAACCATCACAGCTATTTAAGTTGTCATCACAATTGAGACGACAACTTTTTTTTTTTATATAACAAAACTGTCACAGCTACTTCCGTTGTTTATATAACAAAACCGTCGTAACTATTTAAGTTGTCGTCACAAGTGCAACGACAACTTCCTTTGTTTATATAAAAAAGCCGTCATAGCTATTTAAGCGGTCGTCGCACTTGTGATGACAACTTCTGTTGTTTATATAACAAAACCATCGTAGCTATTTAAGTTGTCATCGCAAGTGCGACGACAACTTCTGTTGTTTATATAACTAAACCATCACAACTATTTAAGTGGTCGTCGCACTTGTGACGACAACTTCTATTGTTTATATAACAAAACCGTCACAGCTATTTAAGTTGTTTTCCAAGTGCGATGACAAATTTCTTTGTTTATATAACAAAACCATCACAACTATGTAAGTTGTCGTCGCAAGTACGACGAACAATATTTATTTAAAAATAAAATTAAAAATTTATTTGATTTAATATTACCATTTTAATATTAATATTAATACAGGATGCAAATGAAGAGCTTAATGATCTTATTAGAATAGTTTATCAAATAATTAAGGTGCAACAGACCAAAGAACAAGTGAATGAGAAATTCCAAGAATATCAAAATAAGATGAAAATTATTTTTGATAGAAGAGTTAAAGAGAGATTTTACTCTTTTACTCCATGAGATTTGGTGCCACATCAATGTTACCAAGGAAGAAGATGGTAAAGTCAAGGATATTAATGGAATAGGGCATCAAGGAACAATTATGCGACAATATATTATCAAATATTTAAGGAATCAAAGGAAAGGAAGCTATCAAAGAATGACACTGAAAAGAACTAAATATGGATGGATGAATAATCACATTGTATGAGAGCATAAATATAAGTAACTCGATTACTTGGTTTCATCACATGCAAAAGATTTAGCCAAAAATATTTTAGGATAGTTTTTCGAATGGGGGTACTTATGTTATGACCCAATGGGGGGTATATATGGGGTTGAATGTATATGTAATTGGATTGAATGCATATGTAATGGTGTTAAATGTATATTAAATAGGGGGAATTCTAATAGAGGGTCCACATGTGCAATGAGTGAGAATATGTATATATAGAGATCAATATAGTCATTATCGAGAAACATTTGAACATATGATTTGGATATATGGATGTACTTGGGTTATTTGGAGGAATTTGTTCCTAACTATAAGAAAGTTGTGCTCCACACTCACATTTGGTGTACATTGTGTATATTGATTGAGCATGTTATTTTGAGTATTTGGACAATAACTCTTACTTACCCCATGGATTTGCCTTCTAGATATATACTAAGGGAAATTGGTTTACATGGTGTAATCAACAAAAACTGAAATCAATTCTATAATTGTCTAGTTTCTTGTTAGTTCAAACAATATTTTTCTTGACAAGCATTATCTTGTTAAAGTGTTTCCATCCTCTTTATTTAGTCATATTAAAGTCATTGTGAATTTTTCTCTAAAAGAAGGTTTCATTTTTAATAAATCTTATTCTGATTATAATATGAATGAACTTTGCTTAATAACCAAGCTTGTATGGAGATGATTTCATTCATTTTGGAGAGTGGTAGTTTATGTTCCTAATATTTCTTTATCCCTAAGACCAATATATGGCATGCCCATTATATTATTTCCATGCTTTGACTACAATGCACACCAACCACCCAAATTAAACTCACATCAAACAAACGTTGTGAGACTTGGGATTGACGAAAAGTCAGCAAGTTTCGGATATGGAAAAACTTGGCAACTCAACAAAAATCAGTTCAAAACTCTTCAAATAGAAACAACACTCAGAATATAGAAAATTTTGTGCAGAAAAAATATTAATGACATTTCCATCCTTAAAATCTATAAAACGATAGATTTTCCATCAATTCATCTCATTAAATATGATAACAAAAAATCTGGCACTTAAAATTATCCTAAAAAACTTAAACATAAATCAAATAGCTTGCATGGGACTATGACATCTTTGCAACAAATTCATTCTAGGTGGTGTTTTAGGTTGTTTGTGCCCCCCCTTTCATGCTGTGGTTATAGTGTTTTCACTTGAGCTTGTTGTCATCATTCAATTCAAGTTTGAAGGAATGTTATCATGCTTGATAAAACCACCTTTTGGACCTAGGAGCCATGGTTAGTCAATATTCAATACAGATAAGAGAAGAGTATATCACTGTAGGTTGATCCCTGAATTAAAAATGAAGATGAAATATCCAAAATCAATTTTGTTGAAAATCATAATACTTTCTTCAAAATCGAAATGAAATTGAAACTGAATATCTAACATGTAGATATATTGTCTCTCCACCTCCTATTTAGTCTCCAGCCCACAAATACAAGTGTTCTCAATACTCCAACTGAACCCCAAACAAGAATAACACAACCTGCTGAAAAACGTTTTAGTGTTCACAGTCCAACTGAAAACTCAAATTAATGAAGATAAAATGACCAAATGAGTGAAATGCATCTTTTTTGGGGGTTATATGTCTTTAGGGTTTCCTTTGATATGTTCTTGCTCATATTTCTCCCTCCAAAACACACATTTTGGCATTTTCTCCAAGTCAATTCCATGTGGGATCCACCTTTGCTTAATGGGCGAGTTTTGTCAGGTTTCAACAAGTCTAACAAGTTCGAGTCGGGTTCAAAAGGTTTTGGCAAGTTTCATTTATAGGAAACTTTCACAAAAAGTTTTCACTGGTTATTCATTTCAGCGTTGACCCAACAAACTCACAGACCTTCGGCATGTCTCACAACATTGCTTCAAACCAAGGTTGTAAGACTTAGACTCAACAAAAACTTGGCCAACTTGGGAGTAGGAAAAACTTGACGGCTCAGCAACACTTGACAAAACTCTAAATTGAAAATTAAAATCAAATTTAATTAAAAAATACTCTCAAAATACAAGAAATTTTATGCAAAAAAAATAATATGACTTTTCATCCATAAATCTATAAAACAATAGTTTATCTGTCAATTCATCTCATCAAATATGATAATATAAAATTTGGCACTTGAAATGTGTTAAGAAACTGAACCATAAATCAAAATTTCAAATAGCTTGGAATCCATCAAATAATAACAAGTTCAACAATTCAACTATTGTACTACATAAATCATGACATAATCATAAACTCAAAATAGACAATGTCTCCAATCTCGAGTATCATTTATTTTGTTTCCTTCATTTGATATTGAAGCATG
>JASDQU010885148.1:7424-23503 GCA_032191745.1 Picea mariana
ATGTGGTTTTCTCCCAATCTGGGTTTCCACGTAAAACATTGGTGTACTGTGTATGTGTATGTTTGTTCATTTGTTCATTGCTTATTTTCTTTGCATTTATTGGATGATAATGCTTCATTGATATAACACTTGGATTATATGGTCAAAAAGGATTGAATTGCTTTATTATTGATTCACCCCCCTTCTCAGTAATCCAACAACCCTTTTAGCATGGAGATTCATCTTGAAGGGAAAATCACACAAGTGAAACCTGAGTCAATAAAAATAGGTGGCCTAGAAAACATTTGCAATGATTAGACCTTGTTGGATTAAAATAAGTAATTAAACAATAGTTTATGAATTATTAAATCCAACCAGAAGTCTAAGTCTAAGTCTAAATTTTAAATAAAGGGACTAATTGAATTGTGACATGAGTAAAGATTTCAAGGAAATCAAATGTTAGGAAATAGTAAGTAAAGACCTAAAGATATGATAAAATACACAAGGGTGCATGAAATTATATAAAAAAGAAATCCTTATTTAGAAATAATTACAACTTGAGAGAATGAGTTGTGTATAAAATAGAGTTTGAGTCAACCAACCCTATCCTAACTAAAAGGACTCCTAATCCAACCCTAACTAAAACCTAGTTAGGATACAACCATTAATTAAGGGGATTTGGGGAACTAAGAGACAACTAAGAGGAAATTTAGGAACACATGGGAAAATGTGAGGAAATGTGGCTTTAAATAAAAGTAAAAGAGAAATTACTTGTGCAACCTGGGGAGAATGTGACACATGTAGTGTATGAATAATCCTTGAACTCAATTTCTAAAAATTAATAAATTATGCATGAGGGATAGATGTCTGTGAGGAATAATTCTATAAATAAATTGATGTAGAAGGGAAGAGGATGGAATTTTTGGGAAGCACTGTTATGCTGTCGAATTTTGATTGACTATGTTTTACTTGTGAGAGTTGGGACTCCAGGATTGTAAAAAGAGTGGAAGCTCTTCCTTGCGAGGCAAGCTTGGAAGCTATTGTGTCCTTGTTTTTGTGCTTGGCCCCTTTGCAGCTCAAGGGTCTAAGGGGGAAGAAGAGTACCCTTAGTGTTGGCTAGGAGGTATCGGTGAAGTCTCAGTTATTAGCAAGTGAAGAAAGGGAGTGAGAAAAATACTTGAAGGCCTCTTCAACATGTAACATTCTTCGGTCCTGGTATTTTTATTCCAAATTTATTTGTAGCATTAGTGTAGAAGTATGTTGTAGTAATAGGGTCTCTGTAAAATCACTGAAAATCCTGAATGCCCATGGTTACATTTGTTTTCAATGAGAAATGATTCATAGTTTATATTTGATTTAGAGTTGTTGCAAAGAAATAATATTTTTAGTGTTTATGCTGTAAACTTTAGTTGTAATTCTGGATGTTTTCCGAACCCTAAACTGAGCGGCATGATTCTCATTGAAAAGTTGAATTTATGTGGTGTATGGTCTATGTTTAAAAATTTGTATCTTATATATGTTGAAGTTTTGAATGATCATAGTCTTTTTGTTGAGGTTATATTAGGAATTTAACAATGAATAGTTCGTTGGTAAACTAAGGATTTGGATCCAAATTTACATCGTGAATTTCTCTGGTGAATTGAATTAATTCAAATTTATATGTGGATATTTTGTTGAAATTGTTGATAAACCTAATTTAATAATAACTTAGAGTATCTGTGTTTGAATTTTAAAAACCAAAAAATTCGGGACTAGGGAGGGGCTATTAAAGTCTTTGAAATTTTGATCTTAACTTGTAGTGCATTATCCCCTTTTTACTAAACCAAGTTATGCTTGTGACCAAGATCCATAACCTAGTGTTAGTTGAAAAGGGCGTTATTTGGGGCTCTAGAACTCCGATGCTCCAAAGGTTCCTTAAACTCAACACTCCTTTTCTCCCGAAGTGCTAACCGGTCGAATCTGGTCTTAAGCTGAGTTGACCGATAGTTGTAGGTTACCCTTCCCTACCACTCTCCTTCATTAACTCTTAGCAACTTAATCTAATGGATGGCAGAGTTTCTCCTCACACAAGTTTCTATGGTGGAGATCCACTATGGAACTCCAACCTTCGGGGTTTTCCTGCTTCACATCTTGAGTCCGTAACACCTGGATCACCGAACCATCGAAGGGTTCAGAGATCTAAAGGCTTACACTCCCATTAGATTGATGATTGTCATCAACTCTGGAATTCGGAACTCCGAATTTCATCCCCTTTTGCAACCAAAAATTCATTTCCTCTGGAGTTTCAAACTGTCGAACCTACAAACGACTAAGACTTGAATATCTATGGTCCTTGATTGTTTGCTAGATCTACGGATCTACTTTACTTCAGAATTTTGAAACTTCAGGATCTTCATAATCCTTAGCAGTTACCTCTTAACCTTGTCAAAGAGATGAATTCTGAATGACTAAGGGATCGACGGTTCCCATGCCCCGTTGAGATCTACAACCATAAGAAACTCTGGGGCTTCGGGCTTCAGGATTTTAGCTATTGTAACTCTTGTTCCATCCAAATTCTTGAAGGCTAAACACATAGATCTGATAGTCTTGGATTTACAGAAAACAATAGTCAGGATTAATTTAAGAACTCCAGGAGTTTAGACCTTTCACACCTTCATAAACTTCAACCACCACGTCCCGAATGGCTCAATTTCTAAATACTCGGATCTATGGACGACAAGGATTTAATCTATAATTTGGGACTCCAGGAGTTCCTTCACCATAAACCTACTGACTCTAGTTGTGTCGGAGTTGAAAATTACCAAACCTTGAAGAATGTAGGCTCGTATATCCAATGACCCGTGATCGTTTGTCATATCTATGTCTATCCTTCACTCCAAAACTTCTAAGCTTTAGGTTTTTTCAACTCTTATCTATTGCAAAATCAAACTCGCCGAATCGATGAATTCTTACGAATCCAACGACTAGCATTATCCATCGATCTATGGTTTAGATCCACCTCGCGATTTGGGGTTCGGGGCATAGTCAACTAGCCCGAAGGGCCTCTATCCTCCCTTCATATGATAGATATCTATGACCTCATCTCAACTCCTTGAGTTCTAATCAATGATTTAATTTGACGGTCGTGATTAAATCGATCGTGAAGATAGATGGCTAGGAAGGATTGTGAAGTCTCGACTAGCATGATGTTTAAAAACTTTCCCGATTTCCACATTAGAAACCGCTTGTTGTTAGTGGGATCGATGCCAACAATTGAACTATGTGTACGTGACAATCGACGGCCTATGTGGATTGGAGAACCAAAACTTGCACGATCATTAACTCAACCCTTTGATCCTGCAATCTCTCCCCGTCGTTGATCTACCCTTACTGAGATCTGACGGTCAGGACTTAATTGAATGTTGATCCAACAGTCCTCCTCTGTAACTCCCATATCTAATGGCTACTCAGCACTGGTCACTGATGGTTGAGTGTGTGATTTCACCTGTTTTGTGTAAACTCACACTGTCTCTGATGAGCTTCATTCTTTCGAAAGTTAATACCTAGGCCCGACTTGAGAGGGTCCCAATGCATACCAGGTGTTGTTCTTTTGAGATGTGAGCATCTAAAGGAGCCTGTCTACGTACTTCTAGAATTGTCTTAGTTTTGTTTCACTGTGACACCCAAAAGAGGAACTTTGGGTTCCTTACATAAAACTTATTATTTAAATCTTAGAACATACTTTCTTTTGGTTACAAGATTTTCTTCTTCATAGTATCTATTGGTTCACTAAGGTACAGAGTAGGATTATGGTTCTACATCGCATTGAGAGATTGTATCTGTTGTTCTATTTCTCTTTTAACTTGTGATATAGCTCAAATATATAACTACTTGGGTGTACGTTGTAGTGTGGTCACAATTTTCTAGGTAGACATGAGTAATTTTGATACTGTCATAGATGATAGATTGTCTATTTAAGGGACTACGTTTTACCATTTAAGTTTATTGCCTTGATTTTTCTGAAATTACTTCCTATCCCTTAATTGAATAAGATGATGAATTACTATAATAATATGCATTGGGTGTTATGAAATGGTGATCATGTGGATAGTTTTTTCTATGTTGAAGAAAATATAGCAAAGTATGCTGGTAAATTAATTGATGTTTGGTTTGGAGTGAAAATATGGGAATTAGATACTTCCATGTTCCTCATAATAGCCACCACTACTGAGACCTTAAGTGATCAAAATCAATCAGATGAATCTTGGACTTGAGTGTTGATTATGTGTCTTGGAGTTCCTAACCTTGCAAGTAGATTGGATGGGTAGATATTCTTGATTGCCTTGTATGATGATTTATTTTGTTAGAAGAAATGATGTTGTGTGATGAAATTGGTTGTGTTTGATCTTGAAGGATCATGATGTTTTACTCTTGTTGTATGTGATAATTATGGGATATGGAAGATTGTTAATGCATTGACATTCCATCCATCTCTAGTCGTGCACTGAGATTAATGAATTAGATTGTGTATGACTGAAGTATGTTGATATTATGTTTAACTTGTTCTGGTGATGTTTTCTTAATGTATTAATGTTCAAAAGAAAAAAAAATATTACTGTTATCAATTGGTTATGATGTAACAGAGGGGATGTTACATTATGCTTTGGTTGCAACAAACAAGATATAGGTGTTGTCTCCTTAACATTGCTCCCATAAGGTAGTAGGGTATGTATTGGAGGGTAGGCCAAGGTAAGGGATAGAAATCCATTATGAGTGAATGAGTGAGGAATAGGTAATGTTGTGAAGGGGGGAGAATTTCTAACCAATCACCTCTCTACTTGTTCTTTTTGTTACTTCCTTCTTTCCTTCATTTTTTCTCTCTGACACCAAATTAAAAAAAAAAAATGAGTAATTCATTATATACTAGGTCACCATGCCACATAGGTCGCAAATGTTGAAGGGTTCTAGAAAATACAATACCCCATGACATGGGTAAGGGTTTGCAACAACACAATATCATACCACATTACCACAAATTATTCTAAGGTATATATGTTTTCTCCAATGGGGTCTACATGCTTAATTCTAAGGGTTGGCATAACATAGTTTACTCTCATTAACTAAGATATGGTTTAGGGACACAACATAAGGATATCCTTACTTCTAAGGAACCTACACCATGGTTGACCTTAGTTTTATTTTTAAGTATTCAACCACTAAGGATTCCACTTCTAGGGCATGTGCTACTAAGGTTGACATTTCAAAATGTAATAAGGATGTTTTGAGGCCAAAAATAAAGCGCTTAGGCCCTAAATTCCCAACAATGGTTTAAAAGAATGATCTAGTGGTTTCACATGACACCAGGGATAATTTGCCTCACCCAAGACATGTTTTAAGGGGAAATATCAACATGATTCCAAAATACCACATAACATGGCTAATGGTTTGTTACAGCACAATAATACACAATTTATTTTTTATCATAAGTTGGAACTTGTAGTATAAATGGAATATCTATGGAACCTTAAATTTTTATAGGATCTATGCCTTTTAACTTAGCAATTTTGAAGGAATATTAAGGTACTGATTAATAGTCCTTGTTAAATCTCTTATAATATATAATTGGAGGATTAAGATACTAGTTAACCATACCCATTAAAGGAAAATTTGTGTTTAAGTTTATTTGTCTCTTTCATAAATGATTTTCAAAGTAATTTAACTCACACCAAGATGATCGTCTTTGTTAAATCTCTTATGATATATAATTGAAGGAGGATTAAGATACTAGTTAACCATACTCATTATTGGAAAATTTGTATTTAAGTTTGTTTGTCTCTTTCATAAATGATTTTCAAAGTAATTTAACTCACACTGAGATGATAGTATTGGAAACCGAATGGTCCAACCACAAGGAAGGGTATAAGTTGATAGGAAAAATATTTGATAAATGGTACATTAATGATCCTTTTTTTCTTACCTTAGAAAAATACAAATCTTATCATGGAAAGGGGTGATTCAAATCATTATATTATTATGTTGGAATTTGATGATAGTGAGTAAAACCTCTTGTTCTATTCAAATATACCACACATTGGGTTCACTGTGATATATTACAAGAATTTATAAGGGATATTTAGAAGATATATGATATCAATAGTGAATTATAGAATCCCATAAATCATCGAGTTTTTAATGAAATTTCATTGCACCATATTGGGTTCACTATGGTATCTTTCAGGAATTTATAGGGATATCTCGAAGAGATATGATATCAATAGCAAGTGTGGTGAAATGAAATTTCATTAAAAACTCAACGATTCATGAGATTATCTAATTCACACCAAGTATTGAATTTCACTATGTTCATCGTAATGAGAGTAGTTTCTTTACATTATTGATGAATCCCCATTCACTTATTCTCTATTAGTCTCTCACTCGTAGTTAGCCTTGGACATAATTTGTGAGGTAATTAGGGTTTAATTCCCAAACAACATGAGTCTAAAGAGTATAATTCAAGTGATATTTCCACCCAATTTTATGTTGGGCTCTTTTTAGTTTGCTCGTCATTAGTACAATAATGCATGTAAGTTTGTCTTCCTCTACTTAATTATATGCTTAAAATCATCTATTGTTCTCACCTATATTGGGACAACAAAATGGAGCCAAAACCATCCATAGAGATTGAATGATAGTGGTAAAATAAATCTCCCTCAATGTCCCATATTGAAAAATACCAACTTTTCCAACCAAGGGGGCAAGAACACCACTCTCTAATGCAAGCCAGAAATCATGGCGTGTATTTTATCCAATTGCACCATGTTGGATGCATAGAACCATCTCCTCTCCTCCTCACTACCTTGTTAAGAGTGCTTATATTGAATGTAATTCCCAGACAAACATTCCCTTGACTAATGCCTCAGGTGCAAATTGTGTTTAAAAAAATCAATTATTCATAGGATTCTACAATTCACACTGAGTATCACATTTTTCTTTGTTATTCATCGTAATAAGAGATTAAGATATTTGTTGTTGAGAATTATTTCTTTACATTACAATACATTATCTGACATATGTATTAATATATTTTATGAATATATTAATATATATGTCAAAACATGTATGTTAATATAGGTTATAAAAAAGATGTTAACATACATGTTTTAATTATTTTAAATAATGTCCAATGCACTTTCCACTTTTAAATATCTCCCTATACCCCTCTTGTGTGCTCACACACTATGAACCAGCTAAAAATAACAAATCTGATAGAGCTTAGACAAGAGAATTGACCTAGTCCCATTTGCTTACCAATTGACTTATCATTGATATAGAATCCCCTACCACACCCTAAGGATGAGATAAAATAGAACATTGAAGGAGTAGAAGGATACACAATATTAGACAATGCCACATAAACATGTAAGAAAATCCTTAGTTTTCCAATATTATCAATATACTCTAGTCTGTATAGGATACATGCGCAATATTTAATTCAAATTATGAGCATGCCTATAATTATATGTTTTCATGCATAATTTATAAGGTGGAGGGATAGACATTCCCTCTTTGTCTTGGTCATTCAGATTGGATATCCATTCTCTCTTTACCATATCCACCTTGGATTTGTTTGGGGAATAAGTTATGTATGCACAATGCACAAATATTGGGTTGTTGTAGAAATATAAACACCAACATAATTGTCTCTACAACTTTATACCTACACCTACATATGTGGTCACTATTTCAAGGGAAATAATATCATAAGAATCTTGTGTGTCTAAAATTTGATATGATAATTTTAATAATTTCTATGAATAACCACAAATTAGATCATTTAGATCAATTTTCAATGGTATCCTTTATTCCTTGCATTTCTGAACTCTTTCTTCAACCAAAAACCCTTCAAAGATAACACTTACAAAAGAAATAATGCAACCAAGTTATCAAACTCAATAAATTGATAAATTCTTTTATGCATATTACCACAAGAAGTACATGATATTGTATAGTTGTTTTTGGTACTTTGTTGATTTTAGGTTAGTATAAGTAATTAATTTGATTAAATTAAATTAATAAATAATTGCATTAATTATGAAACTATGCTAGAATAAGATCACCTACTTTTTAAGATAATACTCCCACCATTATATCCCATGCAAGAGAAAGTCATTAAACATAGAAATAAATTTCTTCATGAAAGTACGCTAAGCCATGCGTTACCCTTGGGACAAAGGTTGAAATTTGTTTCACGTTGAATTAAGCAATGACCAACATGAGAATAAAATATGGATTAAGAAGAGTTTGATTTCTTCCTTGTGTCTTCTTTAGATCAAGTCAAATAAATTAGATAAAAAACCTGAATATTACTTAGGCCCAATTCTCATTGTCGGTTCCACTTCAGACATACATTATCCCATACCCTAATAGAAATCACAATGATATTATCTTCCAAGTATTCCTCTGCAATATTTTTAATCATATTTTTTTAAAAATAGTCATATTTGTAGGGTCAAGTTATTATGGGGCATATGGTGGGGCCAATATCAATAATATGTTATATACCCTTTTAGGGTGACATGTCTTCTACATACCTTATTATTTCTAACAAGATATTTAGCTTATGAGTACATTTAATTGGAAACTTAGGGATGGTATGATTGTAAGGTATCGTGCAAAGTATATGTAGGACTTCAAAGGTGTTTGTGAAATTGAATATTGATATGATATCTATGCACTATTTAGAAATTCAATTCTATTTTTATGATAAAATAAAGTTGATTTAAACTATGAAAAGTGAGAAATTCAATTAAGACAATGCAGAGTAATTAAGCTGGAAATGAAAATAGGAAATATAGTTACAATAATAGAACTAAATTATACTATAGTATAAACAATATTGAAATAAATTAAACTAATAAAAACGAAGTAAAAGACACAACACCTACCACTCCAGAGTGAGCCCTTACTCTATAGAGATATGTGTTGGAAGAACTTCAGTAATTAACTCTCACTCATAGACACAACACCTACCACTCCAGAGTGAGCCCTTACTCTATAGAGATATGTGTTGGAAGAACTTCAGTAATTAACTCTCACTCATAGTAATATGAAATTAAAGAATTAATTTGTAAGAAAACTGAGAAGGATCACTCATTATTTATTTGTTATTTGTAAACTGATAGAGTAATAGTGTATTGGGTGTTTGAATACATACCCATCTCTCCTCCTTATATAGGTGAGTGCATCCTTATATAGGTACAATCCTTTAACTACCTATTAAACATAATTAAATGGAAATGTTTTTGAGAATAAGATATTCTCAATCCATTGCAAAACAATGTATATATAATAGAAAATAAATAACAAAACAAAGAAACCCTTGTAAATGGCTTGACAGATGGCATCATCTTCCATGGAATTTTAATTTTTAACAACAATTTGATGCCCACCAATCACTGGATAGAATATTCCCGAGGCTCATTCTCCATTGTCAATTATGTAATGAGATACTATGTAATGAACGGCTCCAGATCTGTAGCAGAAAATGAAGAACAACTATAACTCATGGTCATGTAGCAATGACATTCATAACAGTGGTGCGCATCAATTGGAAAAATAGCAAGGTAACACCTGGAGTTGACTATCATATGGATTTGTAGTAACTAGTTCAACAACAAGATAGGATATGCATCAATAGTGAATTGTATATCCATAATAAAGAACGATATGATGACTAGAATGTGGCATATATGTAGCAACTTGCTCAACGAAAAAAAATGGAAAAAATGTAGCATATGTACAATGACAAGTTCTGTAGCTTACTTCATACCTGCGATTTAGATACAAGGCATACAAATTATCCCAATACATAAACATAATTCAATAAAATGCCATAATATGAAGGAAAGGAGTACCTTTGTAATAATATGCCAATATGGATAAGGATATACGAATAATAAGGGTAAGTGGTGGCAAAAAGGGGTATAGGAATAAGGAAAAAGGTTATCTAAAGATGACAAATGAGGATACTATGATATACCCTAATTGAAAGTGTTGTGCATCCCTATGCAACTTGCATGATTAATCCAAGTTAGGGATTGTATAAGATTTATGTAGATTGCTCAGATAATATGCCAATATGGATAAGGATATACGAATAATAAGGGTAAGTGGTGGCAAAAAGGGGTATAGGAATAAGGAAAAAGGTTATAATATGCCAATATGGATAAGGATATACGAATAATAAGGGTAAGTGGTGGCAAAAAGGGGTATAGGAATAAGGAAAAAGGTTATCTGACAAATGAGGATACTATGATATACCCCAATTGAAAGTGTTGTGCATTCCTATGCAACTTGCATGATTAATCCAAGTTAGGGATTGTATAAGATTTATGTAGATTGCTCAGATCATAGGAGAATGCCAAAATTATCCTCCTATATAATATCCAATAGTTTTCTCAATGAGCTACCAAAACCTATTTTCCACATGTGGATCACATTTGTAAAGAAATTGATATATTGGTGTAGGAAACCAAATCAAAGGAGAATGAAACCAGAGCCCTATCTAATTTAGACTGCACTTTGTCATGCATTTATGTACTTTTCCACCTAGCCTAATTCCTTTAGAAAATTAGGATATCTGAGAGGTTGTCTTTCTCTTAATGCATCATCCAAGTGATCATGTATCCTTTGATATTGGAGAAAGGATTTCATTCTTATATTGTTGATTATACGTTGGCACTAGGATATGGCCTCTTGTTGAGTCTCAAGAAGGCAAGTGGTCCTTTCTAGTGACTTCATGAATTTCCAATGTATTCCAAGAACAATTAGTGTTATGCCATGTTCTCCTCTAACCTAGAGATTAAAGTCTTATTCATTCTTCTCTACTGTGTTTTGTTCATGACCCCAATGAACTTTATTGGTCATATATAATGTGGAGTCTCTCAATTGAGTGTCTCCTACAAATGGATTAGGGTTCCATTTTATGTTATTGAATAGGATAATATCACATTGATATAATTCATAGATGATTCATTTTCCTCTTTATTACTAAAAGAGTACTAGGCATCCAAAAATGGTGTAGGAGTCTTGAAATCATGTGGTATTCCCTTGGCAAAACCCTGAAGTAAAATAATTATCTACTTCTCCTATAAGAACAAAGCATAAGTGGGTGAATGTGCTCTACAACTAAGTGCAGCCTGAGCTACATTACTAAATTGCAGTTTTTCCTCTTTTAATGTCTTCACTTCTCCTTCTAATCCAAGAATTCATTTTTTTCTCTTTTCTAATTTATTCCTAGTACATGGCATAACTATCAGACCACTATTCTATCAGAGAATCAATGAATCATATGTTCTCAGCTAGTGGAACCACACCCTTTCCATACGCTTCTACAATGTATTTCAACTTGTTTATTTCAACCCTCAATCTTTGTGCTTCAATGAAATTGAAATCTTCTTCTTTTTTTGTTTGAATAAATACTAATTGAATAGTAGGTTACATAACAATGAGTATTTCAGCTTCTTTTGAATCCTTAAGATAATAAATTCCTTCTACAACAGAGGGTTCTATGACAACTTTCATGTTTTTATTCTTGATCTCAGAAACAATTTCATCATCAATTTTACTAAAATCATCAACAATACCAAAATCATTAAATACATCAACCTTATGAATAGTAACAACATCAATCGGCAAAATAATCTCAAAAACAATCTTATTAGTTTAAATCTTATAAGTTTCAACCGCTTCAGTGGCAACAACCTCTCCTTTAGATTTTGTAGCAATTGTGTATGTAGAAATTGTTTATGTAGCAATTGCTTGTGTAGAACCCATTTCTTTCATGTGGTCACCTTCATGCACAAAAAAAGGCGACCAAATTCTCTCTTGAAGGGCTTGGACAAGTGTGTCCAACCTTATATGAGGTGTGGATTCTCTCAAATTTCTTTTGAAATGAGATAACTTCTATTTTAACCTCTTATTTTTCTTCCTTAAATTATGATTAATTATCAAAATGGTGTTGTAGGAAGGTATTAATTGTAGCTTACCAGGGATAAAGATGAATCTCTTCTTGGTGGTTGTCCTTATTTCCTTGGGAATTTATGCAAAAAATTCTTCTTGATCATTAGCCTGAAAATACTAAGGTAGACTATCAACAAAATCTTCTTTCTAAGGAAAAGTATCTTCAACATGTTCCTTGAGAAGGATTTATTCTACTATTTTAATTTCTATTGTTGGTTCTTGTAGAGAAACAATGGGAATTTTGTATGTTGGTTCTTGTGGAGAAACATCAGTTCCCTACTAAATATTTTCTAGTGTAGTTGTTATATTTTTTTCTACTGCTTATTGTGTGACAGCAATAAAAACGTATTTTGTTAGTTCTTGTTTGACAACATCATAACATTTTGTTTCAAGTTATTGTGGAACAACAATACGATTTTTAGAGCTAGTTGAAAAAGATTCCACAACAACAATGGAGCTCTTCCTTTTCTTCTTTAGATACTATGGGAGTGTTGATGATTGTCTTGACAATTTGACCTTTTGTTTCTTCCTTGAATCCCCTAAAAATTATACTAGAGAAGAGGATTTTCTTCAACAATTGGGAAAGGAACCCTTATTATTTTAACCTTGATTGTGGGTGGTTATAGGTTATATACCTCATTATCCTCTCTATGTTTGTCCCATTCTGTAGAAACTATATGTGATTATTCTTTATGAATCTCTACCTATATAGTTGCATGTCCTATATTATCATGTTCTTGACATTCTTCTTGTGTCTATTCTTCAACTCGTTCAACTTGTTCCCCTTCTTCTTTTCCTTGTGATCCTGCTTCATCCTATTGGACTTGGAGAGGCCTCTGCAAAAACACCTCCCAAGTCTTGTTAGACCGAGACAAAGAATAAAGTTTTGATAGTTTAATCAAGCCATGGTGTGATAGGCTAGCTACAAGATTTCTTATATGTTAGACATTATGAGCCATGAAATATAAATATCACAACAAGTAATTTGGTATATTAAGAAACCTTTGATTTCATAGATTTGTCAATAGCTTGAAGTGGTAACCAAATAGAAGGTTGTGCCAACCTTCACAGGTGAAATATTTCTAGATGAAATAAGCCTCTTCTTCCCATGGTTGCACAAGGATGTTCTTTAAATTCCTTTTCCTCCACCCATAAAAACTTCACCTTGCACCAAGAAGTCAATCCTTTCATGTGGAAACATAATGTTTTGTTCAAATCAGCATTCACTAGACCAAGGTAACCCAGTAACGTGTGCCACAATGTCGTCTGTGACCCAAATTTGAAGACCATGCACTATGGTTGTGAACAATCGAAAAATATCATCAAATTCAAGAGAAATGGTAGTTTAAAAAATATAAAAACCATTATAAAATTGAAGCCAACTTGCATTCTAAAAAATCTGAAGCACCTCAGGGTTGCTTCATAATTAATCCAAGGTGATGTGTTCATGATGTACGACTGAGCCACCCATTATAACAAGATATTTGGCAATGATCCATGGAAAGAAAAAAGAGTAGCAACAATAGTTACAACAAAGGATATTGGTGATATTGGTCCATGGTTTTTCCAAATAAAGTATGGATTCCAAAAAAGAATGTTGTCGGTGTTCAAATGAAAAAAATAGCAACTTGACATGATGGAAACTAATGACATGATGGGAAATGATAATAGGATATATGGTGATGTCCATGGAAAGAGGATAAGTATATAAGTGGTGGTAATGGTATAATAAACCATTGTGTAACAATGAGGAAATATGATAAGTATAATGGTGGTAATGAAGGAATAAATGGTGTTGTAATGGTCAGGCCAACTCCCCCCCAACTGAGGAGACATGCACATATTACTATATCACAAGGAGATACACAATCCATTCCATTCATGACATAGAATTAAATGAACATTATAAACATAAAGGAGAAAGTATACATTTGTACTTACCCATGGAATTTGATAATGATGGTTTCCACACACGCCAAGATCATCTAGCAGTGGGAGCATGTAACACAACACAAATTTCATGGAGTAGTAACAAACATAGTAACAAAAGGATCCACAAAAATCAACGAAGCTAGGTTAGAACAGAAAGATATAGAGAATATGTTGAGCTGACAAGGGATGCAAGGATCTAGGAAATAAATGGAATGCCAAAGTAGCAATGATAGTTTTGTGAGTAAATGGCCTGGCAATTCCATAGAAAAAAACCTGATGGTTACATAGAAAATGTTGAGTTATCATGAGAACTATATTGTGAAGGAAAAAAAGGATATATTTGAAACATGTGAAAACATGGAGGTGGCAATTGAAAGCATGGTGAAAGAAAATGGAAGTATGATAAATGAAAGTGAAGGGATCATGAAATGGAAATGGAGACCTAGTGAATGCAAATGGATATAGGAGGTGAAGTGACTTATAGTAATAAGTATTGGTAGCAAGAGTACTCAAAAATGGTTTTGCAAAAATTGAGGAGTGGAAAAGACAAGATGCAAAACAAATGTTGCGAACAACCCACAAAGAAAATAAAGTTACTTATTTTCTTTTTTTTTAGAATACTAATAAAATCAATGTGTTGTAGGTACAAGTGGCATGGCCATTGTACTAACAACCTTCAAATATTAACAAGTAGCAATATATTTGATGAAATCATCTTTGGAAAATGGTTTCTGGTATAATCTTAGGTGATTATCATTGGCCATGAGAGGTATCCAACATTCATCAATGGTATGAAGCTTCACAAAACCATTGTCATACACATTGTCAATATCTCATGGTCCCAACCAATGAGTACACAACCTTCCCTTAAAATATATGGATCTAGAGTCATACAAAAGGCCCAATCTCCTTCCTAAAACTTATTTTCCTTGATGAAATTTCCATTGAACTTTTCTCTCCATTGTTGGAAAATAGAGGTGTGGTACAAGGAAACCTTACAATTTTTTTCAATTTCATTGATTTTCTCCAAGAAGTGTTTCTAGGCTTCTGAAAGGTCCAAACCCACATGTAGTGCAATTCTTATTGTCTTAAATTCAAACTTAATTGGAAGTAATATATGTTTACCATGCATAAGCTCATAAGTGTTCGACAATTGGTTGTCATTCATGTCAACCCTTGGAGCGTTCGAGATACCCCATAGTTGTGATTGATATTGGTGGTGAGTTAGTTGTCATTGATGTCAACAAGAGTGGTTGATGTTAGAAAATGTGATGGGTTCATTTGATGAAGTATACATGAAGCCCCAAAGGTGTGGCATGAGACCCAAAGTTGCTTGAGGAATAAGGACATGAAGAGCAGTGAAAATGCATGTAACACACTCATAGATGGATAGTTCTCATCGTGTCGTTTACAGTGATAGGTGGTACACCATGTGGTTCCTCATGGTTGAGGACTTATGGCCTTGTGAAGTTGGAATCCCCAAAGAATGGTTAAGAAGCCCCTAGTTGGTTACAAGTGAATTAATTAAAGGGTAAAGTTGTGATAACAAGAAAGTACAAGTCAACCCCAAACTGAGGAAAAGGTGTTGGTTGAAAAAGTATAAATAAACATCATGAGACATTCATTTGATACACACACACATTCATTGAGTATCTATATTGAGATCAAGTGATATTTTGGCTAGTTTGCGATTGTTAAATTTGAGGTAGTGACAAGTGAGAAGTGCGGGAGTTTTAAGGTTGCAGAGGAGATTGAGAAGATACGAGGAAACCCTAATTCGGTTGACCCCCGTAGGTTAGACCACTAGTGTCATGCGAGTCATCCCTACGGGTTTCCTAGGGAATGTCATGCGAGGCCCCACATGACATGGAGTCTTAGTCCCATGAGGCTAAGGAAAATTTGGTACAGATGTTGGTATTAGGATGTTGAAGGCTATGGAAGAGTTACATGTCAATATTACAGTACAATAGGTCAACTACAAGTTACAGGTATCCTTCTGTGAATATTTCTTATGCTTGGTTAGGGTATGGTACATTCTTAAGGCATGATGGTGATGGTATGTAATATTGTACATATTGACGATGATGTGATACATTGTTAGAAGTGCACTATTGGCTATCTTGATGTCTGGTTTGGTATGGTGATGTTATCACATGTTTGAGGTACTT
>JASDQU010885149.1:2053-30748 GCA_032191745.1 Picea mariana
TTGAAATAATGTAATTGCGAAGAGAATTCTTATTATTATTGGATTAAATCCCCATTGTGGATTAATCATTTCATTATTATTATTATTGTTATTGGATTAATCCCCATTGTGGATTAATCATGTCGGTAATTGTATAAGGACCAAATCTCCTTTTGCGGATTGGTCATCAGACAATTACAAATGGCATAATAAGAAGTCGGCCCCAACAGTTATTATGGAAGACCCAGAAATAATTAAAGATGGGTTTACCCACCCAAAGTGAGAGGTCGGCCCTGCCAGTTGTGACCTTTCACACATGCTAGTCTTGTATAAATAAGAGGCTAGCGCCTCACCTCAAACACACAACTCACTTGCTCATTCTCTTATGAGGAAAGCTACAATTACCAGTTGGAGAGAGGGAGAAGAGTGGTGCATCTCTTGGGGAGGACTATCTGTATTGGTTTGAGTTATCTCTTGAACATTGTGTAACCTATTTATGATAAGGAAGTTTTTTGCTGGGTTTTCTTCCCCTAGAGGGTTTTCCAGGATAAATGTTGTGTCTCTTGTGAATGTGTATTTCTCAGTGATATTGTTCTTATTATTCTCTTATCTATTGAAATTCAAAGAACTATAATAATGGCATAAAAATTAACATAAAGATCATGGAATAGTACACCAGTTTGTAGTACCCCACACTCCACAGCAGAAAAAAGTTGTTGAAAGGAAAAACAAAACTCTGGTGGAGTGTGCACGCAGTATGATGAAAGGTAAGAATCTCTCGAATACATTTTGGGATGAAGCCATAAACACTGCAGTTTATTTAAATAACAAAAGTCCAACAATGTGTATTGATAATATTACTCCTTTCGAAGCCTTGTATGGCTCCAAACGTCCAGTTCATAATTTGAAAGTATTTGGGTGTAAGGATTTTGCACATATTCCAAAGGAGAATATGAAAAAATTGGATGCTAAAGATATTAAATGTATTTGAATAGGGTATTGTTCTGAATTCAAAACATACAAAATGTTTGATCCTTCTACTCACAAAGTATTTGCGAGTAGAGATGTACTTTTCCATGAGCGAGAAGCAAGAAATCATGATGACAACAATCATGAGGAATGGCATATACTTCTTGATGAAGGATTTAAAGAAGAACAGCAACAGCAAAAATCATCACCACAACAACCACAATTGCAACAAGAACCACCACAACAGTAGCCACAACTACAGAGACAACAAAAACAACAAGAAGGACTCAGTGATATGGACACTTCAAGTAGTCACATTTCACCTGGAGGCGAAGACAAATATTCACAAAGTAGGGAGGAAGATAATCAGTTGGGAAGATATTCACAATAGGTTCGTCTCCCTGAAAGTTATAGAACTATGCCCTAATGAGTAGCATTTCAAATTTCATAGAATCCGTGAGTTTTAATGAAGCCAATGAACATGATGAATGTAGAAATGCAATGGAGAAAGAATATGAATCTATAATGGAGAACAATACTTGGGAATTGACTGAATTTCCTAAACATAAAATCCCAATGGATGAAAATAGATATACAAACCCAAGTTTAAATGATATGGTAGTATAGAAAAATATAAGGCTAGATTGGTGGCAAAGGGGTATTCACAAAAAAATGTTATTGATTATGCTGAAACATTTGCACCAGTTGCTAAATTGAATACTATCAGATTGTTAATCGCTTTAGCTACAAAGTACCATTGGAGGCTACACCAATTAGATGTTAAATATTCATTTTTGAATAGTGAGTTAAATAAGGAGGTTTACCTTACTCAACCTGAAGGGCTTGTGGAACATTGGCAAGAACACTTATTGTGTAAGGTAAATAAAGCATTGTATGGACTAAAACATACACCTAGGTCATGGTATAAGAATGTAGACTATTTCTTTTTTCAACGGGGTTTTATGAGGAGAAAGAGTGATCCACATATGTATACCAAATTTTATGAGAAGGGGTATATAGTATTGATTTCCTTATATGTTGATGATTTAATAATTATAGGAAATGTAGGGAAATTAATTGATGAAATCAAGGAGAAATTGTCACAAGTTTTTGAAATGAAAGATCTTGGTGAGTTACATTACTGCCTAGGTCTTGAAGTTTGGAGAAATCCAAGCCAATCTTTTGTTTGTCAAAGTAAGTATTTCAGAGAAGTACTTAAGAGATTTAAAATGGATCAGTGTAAATCTTCTATTGTTCCCATGCAGTAGAATGTGAAATTTTCTTGTGATGATGGTTCGAAGGAGGTGAATGGCACTATGTATAGATAGATGACCTAGGTAGTTTGAATTATCTCACCACAACCAGATCTCATATTGCATATTTTGTGAGTGTGTTAAGTCAGTTTATGGTGAAACCTCAAGAAAGCCATTGGAATGTAGCAAAAGCAGTACTCAAGTATATAAAAGGAACACTTGATTATGGTATTAAATATATTGATGCATCTGATGTTGAGTTGACAAGTTACTTAAATTTTGATTGGGATGGAAATCCAGATGATCGAAGATCAACCACTGGATATGCGTTTGACATTGGATCCGGGGTTGTTTCATGGAGCAATAAAGAGAAGCCTTTTGTATCTTTGTCTTCTATTGAAGAATAATATAAAGCTTTGTGTGAAGCAACTTGTGAAGTTGTTTGGTTGATGATACTTCTTCAAGATGTTGGAGAAGAAAAAAGGAACCTACAATGATAAAATGTGATAATCAAATTTCAATCAAGCTGGTGAATAATATGAATTATCATGCAAGGATAAAGCATGTTGATGCTGAGTTTCATTTTGTTAGAGAAAAGTTGTAGTCAAATGAAATATCTCTTATGTATTGTAATACATGTGAAAATACTGTTGATATTTTCACTAAGCCTCTTGGAAAGATTAAGTTTGAGTTGTTTAGGGAGATGTTAGGTGTAAAAGTCAATCCATTCTCCATTAAGGGGGATACTTGGAAATAATGGAGCAAGATCTAGTTATGTAGACAAACTCTACTAGTGTTTAATGTAGATCCTATTTTCCTGTTGTTTGTTGTAACCACCTAAGTAGACTGGAGTCTTATATTCTGATGTAATTTGTCTTCAATCAATATAGATTGTGAGTGTTGTCTCACCTGTGTGGTTTTCTCCTAATTCTAAGTGTATGAACTTCAATTTATTTATATTTTGAAAACATTAATTCGTTCAATGTGGTATGAATGTAACGGGTATCATAGCCATTGGGATTCTAAAACCTGATATAAAAGTTATGTGTGAGAAGGAAGATGATATCACATTAAGTTGAAATTAATATTTCTGAATCAACAGGGTTTTGATATGAGTAATGTTTTATAGATGAAAATTATTGCATAATGCAATATGTTTCACACAAGGAGCATTATTACATAATTTTCATATATGGTAATTGATAGTCAAAATGTTTTTAAATATAATCTACAAGTTAAAATGTTATTAAATAAACATGTAGGCTAATTGTTTTACGTTTTTTTATTGGATATGTAGATTTGAGTGGTTAATTCTATATAATTTGAGTGTCCCAAGGGTTTTTCAATGAGTTGAATTCATTTCTGCATTAAAAAATGCAATTTAAAGAGCACAAAGTTGTGATTTTATGTAGATTTATGAGCAAAAATGTAGAATAGTTAGACAAGGCCATAAATAAATAAGTTCATAATAAAAAAATTTGATAGTGTTTATAATTTGATAAAGTTTACTATACACCTTATTTTCTACATATCTCAATTAAGATGAATTAGTAAATTTTAAAAGGGTCTGAAATATTTATAAATGAATACTTCATTCTAAAATATCAAGCTAAATTAAAGGAGGTTCAAAAGGTAAAGGAAGCCAGAAAAGAAGGAAAATCAGCACTAATTGGGAACCAAAAAGCTATTATTAGGTATATATACTAAAAGGATAACAATAAATAACAATTTGAGAAACTTTGAATCATTTCTTAGAATCCTACCTAAACCTTCTAAATCATCAAAGTTTTAGTAATATTCAAATGCTTTTCTTAATATTTTTCAAACATTGAAATAAAATTTTGAAGAAATCCTAACAATCTCTTACTTTTCTTAAGCTCCAATAGACCAATTTTAACCTCAATGGAGATTAACCACCACCACCATCATCACCTCTCTTTTTTTATATACTCTTTATTATTTTATTATTTGATAAATCTCACTATACACCTTTAACACTTAAGATGAATGAGTAAAACTTAAACACCATTTATTATTTTTTAGTTGAGTTTATTAAAATGAGTTAAAAACTTTGGAAAATAAAGAAAAAATAATGACATAAAAGTTAAAAGATTAATTTTGAATGGGCTATATTTATTAATTTAAATTGTGTATTAAGCAATGCATTTAATTTATTGTAGTTAAGTGATCTACTTTAGTTGATAGAAATTCATTTGTATCATAGTAAATATTTTATTTTGTTTCAAATAATATGCATTTTTTTATTTCAATAAGGTGTAATATACCATCTAAGTAATTTTTTGTTGAATGCTTTACCATTGCTTGTGCACTAGCTGACATGGAAACTAAGGGTGGGAGATTCTATTATTACTGGAAAGGATGAAATTATGGGGATGGGAAAGGTTTCTTTTCTTTCCATGGAGCTGATAAATCCTTCAAATAGTAACCATGTTTACTTTCTTTATCAAGCTAGTCGAGCCCCTGTACAGGGCTCGATCTGCTCAAATTAGCTTAATAGTATAGACTTTGGCTTGGAGGGTGATCTAGATTCTGAATGGGACAGATACAAATTGATCTTGATTGGAGCTAGCATAGATTTATTCGATAGACATGACAAATTAAGGTGGACAGGGGGCGACTCTACTGGACATTTAACAACCAAAAATGTATAATGCGTTGGTTGCCGACTTATGGAAGAACAAAATTGGAGGCTGGATGAGAAAATTGTGTGCTTGGGATTTCCCTCAAAATATCAAACTATTTTTGTGGCTCCTCATAGAAGATAAATTTCTTATCTGGAACAATCTCCACAAGCGAGGATGGCAAGGACCTGGTCTTTGTCAACTATGCAGAGGTAATGAGTATTATGTTTTTCACCTGTTTGTCTGATGTCATTTCACATGCTTTGTTTGGAATAATATCAAAGTTCATTTCAAGTTATCCATAGGGTGGACGAGTTCTATAGTGTTTGAATGTTTTGAATTATGGGCTAGAAGGAACTATAGTCTCTCATCCTTGCCAACATTCATTTATTGGTTCATTTGAATTGAAAGGAACTTGGCAATTTTTGAGTAAAAGTCTCCATCTATGGAAAAAGTCTTTTTCCCATCTATTGCAGCAGTGTCTTTCCATAGTCCCCAGAAAACTCAACAATTTATTAGACGTTTTGTCCATATCTTTCTACATCATAGAATAATAGGAAGGTTTGATGGAGCAACACAATTGAAAGGGGAACTTAGTGGAGCTGGGGGATTTATACATCTCAATGAAAAGACAATCTATAGGTGGACTCTCAATTGTGGTGGAGGTACAAATACAAGAGCGAAACTCTTGGGAGCTTGGGCAATCCTTTCTTTGGTTCATAGGCTTTTTATCACAGATCTCCATGTCATTGGTGATTCAAAAATTGTTATTGACTCACATAATAATATTGGTTCTTTGCAGGTTATCTCCATAGACTGTTGGAAAGAGAGGGTAAAGGAACTCATAAAACACTTTTTTGTCATCATATTTGTCCATGTCTACAGAGAAGAGAATCACAAGGCTGATATATTATCCAAAAAAATCCCTTATAGAGTGTCCTGGAGCTATTGCATACAATCAATGGGTTGATGGTCATGAGGAACAAGATACTTTTAAAGTTGTGTTAGGTGATCCTTATTGACTCTAGTTTGTGTAGGGTCTTATTTTGACGGTATCTTTTGGTATGCTTGTAAAGTCATTAAACTTTTATTTATAAAAGTTCTTGACTACTTGTTTTTATTGGACAATATCTATTCTATTTTTTGGATAGTCATCATAGTGGTTTTTCGGTATTTTGTGGTCTTCTAGATATGATTAGTAGATATGGGGGTGGAGATATGTCAAGGAAAGGCATTCTTCTGTAATAGTATTTTGACATTGTAAAGAGATTATATATCTTAATATAATATGCAATTTTCTTGTGGAAAAAAAAATATACCATCTAAGTTCAATGTATTACTTTTCAATAGTTGTTAATATATGTTAATATATTAATAGGTTTTAATATATGTTAATATATTAATGGAAATAAATAAAAATATTTATTTTTCAAATTTATTTTCAACTTGTATTTTATTATAAATTATAAATATGGTGTAAACAAAAATAAGTTCAATATATTAATTTTCAATAGTTATTACTATATGTTAATATATTAATAACTATTGATATATGAAGATAATTGAAGTTGAAAAGAACTTTCTCTTAGATTGTCCAGCCTATACCCATATTAGATCTCATTTTCAAAATATTGATCACACTACCAACTTTCCTAACCTCTTAACTCAACAAAAGTATGGTGATCTTGGAAAGCTTCTCTTAATGCTTTTTGAGCACATAAACAAAATTATAAAGAATCACAAGTAATCACTTACCCTCTTAAGGTCCGATAGACCAATTAAGTCTTAGCGGACGTTAATAATCATCATCATCAATAAGTTTTAATATATGTTCAATATATTACTTTTCAATAGTTATTACTATATGTTAATATATTAGTAGGTTTTAATATATGTTAATATATTAATGGAAATGAATAAAAATATTTATTTTTAAAATTTATCTTCAACTTATATTTTATTATAAATTATAAATATAGTGTAAAAAAAAATATTAATGTTTAGAATAACGTTTTAGAGGAGATATGTTCATGTAACATAACGTATTAAAATAATATCAAAAAAATTTACAAAATAATAAATTACTAATAAAATAATAAAAAATATTAATATATATATAAATAAATAAACATATATAAACAACAAGGGGTTCAGTTAATCAATGGACACAAAAATCAAACATGTATATAGTAACACCAACATAGATCTATCTTAACCCTAGATTTATCAGGCATAGATCCATCTAAACCCTGGATCTATCAAAGGCATAAAGGGATCAAATCTCTAAAGGTGAAAACCTTTAAATTTTAAAAGGATCAAATCTCTAGAGGTGAAAACCTTTAACCTTTAGACATTTAATAGATATGAAGTTAAAATAAATATATATTAGTAAATTATAGATATGATGTAAAGAAAAACATGAATAAAAAGAAGTATTTTTTCAAAAATTTAAATTAGAGTGAATATAATATCAATACTTCACTTTCACTAACCTCATAAATTATTATTTATATTTTTCTTCATTTTAAATTTTCAAAAATATGATATATGCATTTTTATTTATTTATTAAAAAAGTAGTTATAATTCTTAATATTTTCATTAAATTAATTATTATTTTCATTAAATTAATTATTATTTTATGCTTTGGGTGTCTAAGTAGAATGTGCTAGAAAATAAAAACATTAATTCATATATATATAATCAAATTTATTATTTATTTTTTAGTTAGTATATTTTAATTTCTTATTATAATAATTTTTTTTTATTTATAATGAACCATGTAGAGAGAATTTAGATTTAATATTCTATGTGATTATGAAAAATGCAAATTATTAAATATTTAATGTTTGATCTCTGAAATAATTTTAATTTTAAGTCATATTTTAGTTTGATTATTTTGTATAACTTGTTAAAGAGCCAATTATTATTTTCTTAAGAATCTCTTCCATGTTAATGAGTTGTTTTTTTCTTTTTCTCAATTTTTTTACAAATTTAATTTATTATTTTTTTAATTAAAAATTTTCCATGTTAATGATTTTTTTTTTTCAAATTTTCTTAAAAATTCAAATTTAACTTACCTAACCAAGATTATTATAATTATTTAAGCTTCTAACTTAAATATGTTTTTGCACAATTATGTTACCTTCACTTCGTTCTTCCAATAAAATTGTCGATTGTTTTGGGAGGTTTATGTGCCTAGTTATGTCTATATCAATGTGTGCACCTCACATCTTAGTTTGAGGAAGCCTGTGAGAATTTATTGAATCTCCAAGTATGCCCACCTCTTGATTTGTAAATGGAACTATCTAATAGTGACTCATGTACAAGTTCTTTTATTTATGTTTATTATTTAAATGTGACAAACCCTTATCTTCAAATTCTTTTACTGATGTTTATTTATTATTGAAATGTTTTTAAATATGACAAACCCTTGTATTCAAGTAACACGTTTCCATAGTTTCATTCTTAAACAAAATATTTCAATGGAAAATTATATATTCACGATCCACATGTTATGTCAAATTACATTTATTTCACTCCAAACTAATTTATACCTTCAATGAAATGTCCATAAATACATATTTCAATAACAATGGTGGTACTCAATATTATTTGAGATTCGACTTAATAAAATTACTCAAAGTTTTCAGCAATGAATGGTTGAGTGGTTAGTTTCAGTTTAATATTTATAAGAAAAATTAGGCATTCCCCCAAATTAAAAATCATGTTAATAATTTTATAAAAAGTAATAACAGATTTTCCATGGAATCAAAAGTAAATTAAATTTATCCATAAACTAAGATTCCTTGCTAAAAACAGATACCTTGTCTTACTCTATGAAAATTATTATATTTAAAAATCCTTTTTCATTAATTATATTTTATTTTATGAAAATGTTTATATTTAAAAATAATTTTCATTAAACCCATAGTTTTCAAGAAAGAATCATATGAACCAATAATAATTTTGGTGTTGTACATATTTTCCTTTCGCAAGTACATATAAGTTAGGGGGATTTGAACTCGAAACCTCATTGAACATAACATTTCATATCAAGGCACATGCAAATTGAGTTGCCCCCTCGGGATATAAAACTTGAAGTCATTATAATAATATACTTGTTCAGCTCAACAAATCACTTGTTACGTACATGAATTGAAACAGGATGACGAAGATAATAATCATTCCCCAACCACCCAAACTAAATCCAATTCACCAAAATTTGACATTATTAATAACACATTACTTGTATATTATTCAACTAAAACTAACTAAGAAATACAAATAGATCTATACTATTAAAAACACATCTTAGAATTTCATGGACACATGATCTAAAATGGGGATATCCATGAGGGGAAAACTCTATCTAAAAATAAAAAAATTGTGTCTCACGCTTATTATTATTAAATATTTAATGCAAATAGATATAAAACTAACTCTCTAGGGTGTAAATAGACAATGTAGTCTTGGTTTCCCTATTTTTTATTTTGCGTTACCATGCCTATCATTTTATTTATTTAAATATGGTGAAAAAAAACTATTTCAATGGAATGGAATACCGTCTCTCATGATGACAAGGGCTTTATGCCAATCTCTTAGGATCACGGTTATGGTTGTAGATCCCCTTTTTTATTAGGGTTAGGAATTAATATCCTTTGTAATATTATTGAAAAGTTATATGTGGATAGTTACACATGTCTAATTAACAAAATCTAATGTGGCTCTCACCCTAAAAAGGGCAGGTGATGTTAATATAATTTATTTTTGGTTAAACTTAATTTAAACCCCTCAACAAAATAATGAACTTTTCCCATTTCTTCCTTCATTTTCATTAAAAAAAAAAAATGCATAAGACTTGTAATCTGTAATCTATAAGTTCATGATCCTTATTTTCCAAATTCATGATCTATTCTAAAATTTGCCCACGAAGACCAAAGATTTTATTTTTCCACATCAGAAGGAATGAATAAAGAATGTTCAATTTTATGTAATATCTTCCGATTTTGGGAGATGTTTGGTCCACAAAACCTTTACTTATGAATGGATGAGGAAATATTTCCTTAATGTGTTTCTTGCATTACCAATTTGATATAGAGACATTTATGACATGCATTGATATTCTACATAAAAATAAAATGAATCTTTTAATTTTTCAGTTAAGGATATGTTTGTCTTTGCATTTCCTCATTTAGCAAATTTTCACTAAAATGATATTGTTGTCATATTAGACAAGTTTTGAGCATACAAAAATATAAAAAAGATCTAGATAATCATTATTATTCTTTGTATTTAACCTATGTTTCATAATTTTTTCTTGAGAGTGCATTTTTCAAAAATTCCCAAAAAATATAAAATTAATGAAATACATAATTTAAGAAACATAGAACTTAGAAATGGAGATAGCTTGGTGTTGTGATAAATCTTACTTTATGGAAAATATAAGGTTCCCTTTGAACCAAGACCCCTATCTTTGGCTCAGAGAAAAAAGAGAACAAGTGGTTGTTACTTTTCCTATACATCTAACTAGATCAATCAAGTAAGAGAGGAGAAGAATGATGTGGCATACATTATTTCAATGTTTGTACTCATTGCTCCAATCCATAAGCTTGATATCCAAGATATTGAATGCAACTAAAATCCTACAAAGACTATAAAATGAATTCTTCTTTCTACTCTAGATGATTAGCAAAATAAAATCTATCTACGAAGACTGAAATGGCAATAGACAAGAAAATGTAAAAGACATAAACTCGAAGGGAATAGGTCGAGTTGATTATTAATTGGAAAGCAAAAAAGAGGCACTTACAAACCATGTATGATGCTGCAACATTTCTCCAAGATATCCTTGTCCATCCCTTGCATTAATATTGAAATCAAAATGCAGATTCTTCCTCTAGAATCAAAGGTTTGGTACCTCTAATCTTCCCCTCTTCACCTTGGAAATACCTTCAATATATAGGATTGAGAGGCACAACCATCATGATATAATGAAGAATATGGTTGAGGATATGCCTACATAAGTTGGTATTATATCCTAGGATAGATCCCATAGTGTAGGATTCGACCACAACAACTTCATCCAAGTCGGAGCTGACCCTTAGAAAGAGGTGGAGGATCCCTTGATTTCCTCTAACCAAAAGTGTCACTCCATTTGAGTTAGAGACAGAGTTCCATCCTATAAAGTGGCGCTCACATAACATGGGCACCAACCTATGAAGTGGAACTCCCCCATCATGGCCATGGGATTCCACCCTTCATAAATTCCCCAAAAAGGTCGATTTTCAAAGAAAAAGGTGTGCTTTGACCTTGAAATGATGGGTTTCTTTCTCCAATATGACATAGGGGTAATGGAAAATGCCTTTCATGTTGTGAAGGGGTTGTGACACTCAAAAAAGTGAATGTGACACTTGTTAAGGTGCATATGACACTTGCGACAGTGCATGTGACACTTAACAAGGTGAATACGTCACTTTGTGACACTTGCGACACATAGGGTGTGACACTCAAGTGTAAACATTTGGTGTGTAACAAATGCCCCCTAAAGTGTGAGGTCAAAAGAGAAACTGATGTCTGAAACACTTTATAATTTATTCAATGCAAGGGTGTTGGAGTCAGAGAACTTGGCTGAAGTAAAACAATCATCAGTTACTATGCATGTATGTTCCATTTCCAAGGCAGGAATACCTTTGCTAGGAAAACAAGATGACTCAAAGCATGTTCGTCAACCAATACACTGTGGATCTATGAGAATAATGACTGTGGATATGGCCACCAAAGATACAATGTGGATCCATACCTCCATGACATGAACTGATCACAACCACAAAAATTACACAGTGGAGCTACGAGATGACAAAACATAGTCACAGATCAATCCAATCTGTATCTATGTGAAAATATATATATATCAATAAGATTTCTAGAATGGTTATTGTACTGAAATATTTTACATTCTTGAATGATCTCCATCGCATCATGGGAAAATCATATAACAGAGTGAGAACCCAACCTAGGGTCTTTGTCCTAATCTCGATGCGGTACGAATCTATCCATCTGAGTAGATGATTTGATGTTAAACAATGTATACATCACTTGATTATTGTTTGTTGAGGTAAACCTTTAACAAGTGCAAGGGAAATCACCAATGATGTCATTGATTCCCAAGGTACCCTAGTACATTCCAAGGAATGTGAATAAATGATTTGAGTTTGAACACTCATGGAATCATCCAATTAGAGGTCAATTATGTAAACCTACTCTCAAAAGAGAAGAGGCATTCCATTGATCCATTCAGGTCCCAAGGTACTAATTGGTCTCTAAGTCTAATTACTAGATAATGTGATGAAGTCGACAGGAAAACACTCATCGAAGGAGGGCCTTGATGTATCCCTTGTCATCGACACAAAATTGACAGAAGAAAATAATGTATGATGGCAAATCAAATGAGTATGGACTGACAAAGCAAACATAAATTGGTAATACTACAGATGGATGGTTTGAAGTGAAACTTCCCTTCAACATTATGAAGAATGAAAACTAACTTGGCATGATTGACTCGACGAGTACCACGAACATAGTTTGATGGAAATAAGAGAAATTTTCAACTGGAACAAAAACTTATAATGACACATGGAATTGGTATGCCTCAGAGACAATAATATTACCCAACTGTAAGATGAGATGCAAACAGTGCCATGTTCAAGGGAACCAATATCCTCCATAAAGGATTCCAAAAAACTTAACCCACTTCCTTCATTTCCCCCCACATCCATATAGATGAGTACCTCTTTCTTTTTTAATGAACTTGAGGAGGATAACAAATGCTCGATATAGCTCATCCTTCATATGAGTCCCTCCTCACATGTTTAACGAACCTTAGCAAGGAGGGGTTCAATCCTGTATGAGTCCTGGAGATTGGAATCATATAGGTCCTTCAATGCATATTTATGAGCCCAGAGAATGTAAAATCAGTGGATTTTCACATTTAAAGAGTTTGAAAAGAAATTAAAGACGACTCCATGAGTGAAATTTTTGTAAATTTAGTGTCGAAATCCCGAAAAAAAGTGTAAAATAATACAGGGGAGAGCTCTTCTAGTCATGCTTGACTAGAGTATTCATTTTTCATAACTAGTCTTGTGAGGCCAAAAATGAGATAAAATACCACTCAAAATATGCCCTTTCAAGACTTTTAACAAATTTCAAAGGATGCAATATCAGTCAACAATTGTTTCATTTTTAGGGAGTCTTAAAAGAGCCTAAAGGAGACTCCAAAGAGTTCATTTTTCATATAGATTTTACGAGTCCGAAAAAGATATAAAAGTGTACTCAGTAACCTATTCTCATGTTTTAACGAGCAAGAGAAATAAAAAATATTGAGATCCGTATTTCCCAACGTAATGTCCAAAGGTTTCGAACAAAACACATGAATAGTTGGTACTTTACCCTGAGCTATGTGATGGAAGTTAGTGGCTTTTCTCTAGCGTGATGTCTAGAGGTTGGAGACCTTCCCCCCAAAGATTTGTTTCATCCATTGACGCTTATGTTGTCACCTATTTGTGTACCATATGGATAAAAAAGGGTCAAGTAAAAAAGGAGGATGAAATTAAGGTTAGTTTACGAGATCTAGTGAAAGACTCAACTAAAGATTTACAAGATCTTGCAAAAGACTCGACTCAATATTTATGAGATCTAGCAAAATAATCGACTCCATAGGAGAGGCACTTGTTTCATTCTTTAATGATCTTGATATAGGAAAATAACTTTGATCATGACCTATGGGTTCAATTCCCAAACCTTTGTTTCATTTTTTAATGACATTGTCATAGAGAAGAAAATTGTGCTCGCAAGGTAGGTTTCATTTTTACACAAGATCGAAACTACAAACTTTTATTGGGGCCCTTTTTTTCATTTTTTAATGAGATTTTCACACAAATGGGAACTCTGCTCGAATATGTTTTCACTTTCTAATGAGCTTGAAATCAGTAAATAAACTATGCTCAAACCTAGTTTCATTTTTTGACGAGCTTGAAATCAGTAAATAAACTATGCTCAAGGACCTCTACTTGATCATGGCTTCTAAGAGGACAATTCTTTAGAAGGAATACATGTCAAGGTAAAATCATCAATCATGGATTCCAAGAGATCTTCGCTAGATGGAAGAACCACACTATGGAAGGAATACATTTTGAGGGCCGCGATAGGGGTAGGGAGATCAGGCTCTAATAGTCCCATCAAATATATCACCATGTCAACTACCAGATATAAATCAGAAGAAGGGAGATATTCCTTCTGTTTCAAAGTTGACAGCATGGGACATGTTGCCACATAATTGACCTGCGATGAGGCAAACGTAGCTAGTATATAAGGACCATTTATGGAATTCAGATGGTTGGTCGTCATATGAGGGCCAAGGAATGAAAGTTGGACTATGATCACCATGTTAAGATTCAGAGGCAAACACATCAATTGAAATGCTTTGGACACAAGAGCCTTCATAGAATAAACATAGTCTCACCCGAAGAGAAAATTAAAATCCAAGGGGTCGTGGACTATCATCACATCAATATAGATAGTTTTCCCTTATAAAGTAATAGGAAAATGAGGAAGGTTCCTTAAAAGTTAACTATCCCTTTTGTTAAAATCCAATATAATCTAAGTCACTAGCGCAAGATGAGGGGATCCAAGAGATTCCAAAGAAATGGAGGATAAAATACTAATGGATTCACCTTCATTGAAAATATTCTGAGGAACGTCCCTACCACAAACCTGAACAATGATTTAGAAAGGTATATAGGAATGGATATCATATTCCAACAATGCACCCCAATCTAAAAGAATGGCCTCATTACTCCGAGGGGGTTTCGCTGGGATGGGTGAAGTGCCCCCCTGTCCATAAGAATCTATAGAAATAAGAAATACCTTAGCAACATCCTCACTCTTCCTATGAGGAGTGGGATCAACCAAGGATGGTATTGGATCGACCACTTTAACATCACTCTCCAAGGGGAGAGTGGGATCAATTGAAGGGGACATCAAATCAATCACTTGATAGACTGAATCAACTAATGATGGAACCAGATAGATCACCTAATCAACTAGTTTGATTGATGATGGAACTAGATTGACCAGTTCATAAACCAATGGTGGGTTGGGAGATGGAATTTGTTGTTGGAAATCAAAAATATTTTCCAACATATATGAAGCCTCATCCATACGAGGGAAGAGGTAGGTGCGGTGTGGTGCATCTTCTTACATAACAAGAAAGGAAATTTTAATTTACCCTTCTTACTTCCAACCTTATTATCACTAGTTGAAGGTTTGTCACTAGCATGACCTGTAGTGGTTGGCGAAGCAGGTTGAGAACCCTCAAAACACACTTCTACAACCTTGGGAATACCAGGGAAATCCTTAAGAGTGTGGTAACCCTTACAAATCCTGCAAAAGAATTTGGGATTGCGACGTGTCTTTGTAGAGTTTTTGACATTATCAACACTCCCAACATTATGAAAAGTAGTTGGTTAATCACTTACAATGTGTCCTACAGTGGTTGGAACTTTTCTCCCTAACTTATTTTTCTTCTTATTCGTATCCACCTAGTTTCTAGCTGTAGATATTTCACTGGGCAGAGAAGAAGAACGAAAAGAAGACCCTATGAGAAAAGAAGGAAGATTATCAACATGAGGTTGATGGTCCTAGGGTGGAGTACTTATAGACGAAGCACTAGGATCATTTACAGTCACCGGAGTGGAAAACAACCAGAAAGATAACCCAATAGTGAGTCTAGGAAGAGTCAAAGTAGTGATATAAGGAGGACCAATGTGTCCCATAGAAGGAGAAAAAAACCATATCCCAGGAAAATGGATTCCTTTGTTGGTAGTTCTAGGAATTTTCATAGACACAGACTCAACCCTAAGATTTTCTAGGGAAAAACAAACAACGCACACTAAAAAATATAGGAAGCAAACCAAAAAAACAAATCTTTTCATAGTGAATGCACTAATTGGTGATGAAATCCAATGTCACGGGATCAATATGAAAATGGGTTCAGATAGAGTGGGTGGATCAGTTACATTGGAAACCTGATTAATGGACTTAAACCTTGGTTCAAGTTCCCTCATGGGCTATTCATGGGTTACCCTCCAAGGAGCCCGAGTGAGTTTGACCAATGTCTTACACAAGTACAAAAAATACTCCCCTTCATCGTCACCAACTCCCAGTCAGCCTCTGGGTGAGTACATTCGACAATCAGAATCAAGCGTATGGGTAGGATATCAAGTCCAAAATTATTCTAGAGGATTGAAGACAAGAGGACCAGTAAACTCTACGGGACCTCGAATAGATTTGATATTCACGAAGCACCGAAACCTAATGAAACTAGTGACACTTCAAGAAGAACCCCCAATATATGATCGTTCCACTACGTTTGGTTAATCTTAGAAGGGGTAATCGTTGCTTCTCTCTTGCATGTGACCTCATTTTTAACTTCTGTGTGAGAGGGGAGTACCGTCTATGCTTATACAAGAATTTGATTTTTTCTCCCTATCACAACATTTTATGTTTTTTTATGGATTTGGAAAGTTATTCTCAACACCTATTCCAAATCCCTACACTTAAGCTAATGTAGGTTTGTAGAGCCCTAGAAAGAAAAATTTCTAGATAGATTTTAACTAGCACTTTGATTATTAGGTTGTTGTTTACTCAAGGGTATGGAAGTGAAACTGATGATATTCGTGACTTTGAATCCAAAAGAGTGCAACAGAATGACATGCAAATATTTATGTTTGATGAATTCTATATATGGAAGGGAGAATAGTCCTTTTCCATTCCAAAATGCATAAACCCAATGTAGTTTACCAAATCCAAACTATAAATATGTACCAACAAAAACTTTGAATGCAATCAATTTCTGTTCGTTCGATTATAAATGCAATGAACCTAAATCAAATGCAATTTCTTTCTACTTGCTTACTTTCAATGCAAAAATCCAATGCAGATACACAATAATATTAAGCAAAAATATCGAACAAGAAATGCACTCAAAACTGATTAGAACTGAGAGAGACTAAGTGTGAAATAATTTTCTCAATCAAGAACTAAAAAATTCGACAATAAAGCACAACGTCATAATTCCTCCAACAAGAACCCAAAAAATCAAAAGAGAAAGAGATAATCACTCAACAATCCTTAAAAATGACCACCAAGAAAAATAATTCAAGCTATGTTGTGGTAAGAAAAATAATCTCAATCATTCAAAAAAGAGAGATGTTCTAAAGAAGATTGAAAAGAAAATCAAGACCAATAAAACCTTTACAAACTCTTCCAACCAATCAGATAATTGAAAACATCACAAGACAAAGACCAAACTAGTGTGAAGCATGGTGAACCAATGTTGCAACTTAAAAGAGGTTTGCAGGATCAAAAAATATAAAAAAGAGTGATAAGTATCAAATCCTCAATCCAAAAAAATTCAAATAAAATTAGGAGTCACTGGGAAAAAAACCTCTCTAAAGAAGACTAAGAAAGAGAAGGCAAAAAGAGGCCAAAACACCAAAAAAAGGTAGAATGACGCCCATGTTCTCAAAAGGACAAAGAGTTGGTTAAGGGAATGGAACTCCCTGGGAGGCTTACTAGAGAACCAATTAGGATAATGGAACCCTCTATAAGAATAAAGCAGAGCACCAATCAAGTAAATGGTGCCCTGGTGTGAACTGCGTGGAAGTGCCACTTTCTAGAAAAGTTCATAAAAATGGATTTCAAAGGATCAAACTCAACAAAGACTTAGTCAATGGCTATATAAAATCTTCAATGAGGAATAGGGAAGGGGAAATATATCATAAACAATAATAAAACAAGAAATATATAATCACGAGCAAGGATCTAAGATGAAAAAGAGGAAAAACTAGTCAAAGTTCTTCCCCGGTGGAGTCGCCATTTTCTGTTGTGATAAATCTTACCCTGCAGATAGGCTAAGCTCCCATTTGGACCAACACCCCTATATTTGGTCCAAATAGAGAAGAGAACAAGTGGTTTCTACTTTCCTTATAGATCTAACTAAATCAATGATCAAAATCTCGACCAGGGGGCAAAATTTTGCTCAATTTTCAAAGTGTTCGGAATGCGATGAAAATGGTGCCATTGCGTCCGTCTCAACTTCCTGATTCTGGTGGTATATTTACTTTCTCAAACGAAGTCCATATGGAGAAGTTATCGCGATCTGTTCACCGAGCCAAACAGGCAAAAATTTGATGTTGACTATCCTGTCTGTACAGTCCGTACAGGACACGTGGCAGGTTCGTACAGCATACATGGCAGGTCCATACRGGACACGTGGCAGGTCCGTACAGGACACATGACGGCTTCAGGGAGTGACACATGGCATGCAGTTTTGGACTTTTTGGCACACAGTTGGGCCAACCCGAAGGTGACACGTGTCACCACTGGAAGGGTGACACGTGGCACGGGTGACGTCATCGGCTGACGTGGCAGGGCCGTACCATCCGTACAGTGATTTGTCAGGTACGTGACGTGGCACATTTTCATTGGTTGAAGTTGGCAAATAATGTGATGACACGTGTCTGGATGATGGTGAATAATCTGAGGACACGTGGCCCAATCCATGGGTGCCACGTGTCCCCCTCATTTTTGTCCATTTGGTTTTGGTTTCAAAATTTTTTGGGGTCGACCGGATTCAAACCGGTGACCTCCCCACTATGCAATGCCTTCACAAACCTCTGCTAACCATAATACCGCCGTTTGTTCCTTGTAACATATGCGGATTGTTATTTATTTAAAACTAACATAATGTGTATTGGAGTGGGGGTCGCGCCGGGGCTAGCCCCGACCCACGGTTATATGCGTTAATATGTGACCAACAACTATAGTATGGTGTGTATGTGCGCGTTTTTATATATGGTTTTTAAAATAGTTATGTAACCACATGTCTATATTTATATCACGCGGTTCTATGTAACCACCGTTGCAAAGGGCGCAGTTTTGTTTTAAAACGGTTCAAACGGTTGTACCTGACCCGACATGTGTCGGTAAACTATTTGGTTGCAAACAAAGCATGAATAGCCCATGGTTCTATGTTACGCCATATGCCCACGACCGGAGCAGAAGTTGGCACGGTTTTAAAACCGTTAGCCCTTTTGTCCATAGCCCGAGGTCGTATGACCCAGGTGACCGAGTGCTAGGCGGTTGGGGGCTAGAGGCACCCTAACTATTCTACGGTTTGTACCATTGGCGCGATTGCGCCCGGTGCCAGGTTTTAACGCATTTTGGGAGCGTGTTCTTGGTTCATGCACACAGAGGTGTGTTTTGTAGAACCAATTCCAGCAAAGTGGAAGGAGGAAAATGGAGGAGGCCCAACTTCTTCATCGTTTGGCCGAATGAGGTGTCGTAAAATCCCAGCTAGGGGTTTTTGGACATGCTGGATCCATTGGTGCTGTTTTCAAGGCCATTTGAAGACTTCTTCTACAATTTTTTCACCATTGAAGTTTCAGGAAGCTCTAGGGAGCTTGAAGCCCCCTTTGATGGAGGACATGGTTTGGTGAGCCTATGTTTGCTTTCTATGATTGAATAATCATTTTTGGCTAATTGATATGCTCTAAACACATTGGGACAGGTTTCAGAGACTGTTGAGGACTTTTACAGGTGTTTTTGCCACAAAGAATCTTAGAGAAGCTTATGGCCACATGTTGAAGAGGTCATGCCCGGATGAGCCAAGATCCGTTTTTAGAGTTCTATTAGTCATTTTTGGGGTTTTTATGTGTTCTGATCTCAATGGTACAGTCTGTTTTTTCATTGGAGTTGAGCAGTAGCTTGTAAAAGAACTTTTGACTAATTAATCCCAGAGAGCCAATTCCATTATGGAGGCTCAAGGAGATGTAGCCCGGAGGGGAGTGAACTCCTTTATCATCTTGTTCTTGTTGTGAGTTTGATGGTTTGTTTGTTTCAATTTGAGTTGTTGTGTATTTGTTTAAAGTACATATTTAACCATTTACAAGAACATTTTCTCACACATAAGCATTTACAGGAAGATACATGAACTTAACACATAAGTTTATTTTTCATATTTATACACATGAAGCAAGGTCCTGTAAAGTTTATTTTAATGAAGTAGGGGTGCTTGCATAGCATAACAAGTCAGCCTTCTATTTTCAGATTAGGTGGTATCAGAGCACAGTTTGTTTTGCTTATGTTTTTTCCATTGATAGCTTGAGATTTAGCTGTTGGATTTTGTGCAAGTTTGGTGTTGAAGTTGGATATCTTCCCAGGATGGAAGAAGCTTCAAGTATTGATAGTTCTCATACATTTCCATTTTCTAAAAAAGAAATTATACTCATGAGACATTTGATGAAAGAGATGTATGATAAGAACATTTCCCTTGAAGAGCAATCGATGGCCATGAAGCAGGAGAAAGACCAGCTTTTTCAAAGGTTGCATGAGATGGAGATTCAACTCCATGAGTCCAAGGAAACCCTTACCAAGTACATGCATGAACATAAGGTATGCAGTGTTAGTTTATCTTCTAATTCCTCTAAAGATGAATGTTTTGGTGGTTTTGAGAGTCACACAAGGGGAATAGGGTCCAAATTGTTATTTAAAATGGGCTATGAAGGTAGAGGTTTGGGAAAACAAGCACAAGGCATTGTTGAGCCTATTGTTGTTGAAGAAAGACCCAAGTATTGTGGTCTTGTATATGAACGAATTGATGGAGCAAATTCCAAAGTCGAGGAGACAAGGGAAAAAGTTCCAAGAATAAACTGTGTTTCAAGTTCACCTCCTCAGGAAGGCTTTAAAGGTGAAAGTTCAATCCTTCCAACATACAAGGCTTGTGTTCAAGATGAATGAAAATGTGTGGAACAAGAAAGTTGTGACAATGATGAGGACAAGAACATTGTTGATGGTCTTCAAAGGAGAGCTTGTAACTCTTCAGCTTCACCTCCTCATAGAGGCAATAAAGGTGAATGTTCAAGGTATAATTCTGCTTATCATTTAGTTGCATTTGATTATGTTAAGCATGATAAATTTGGAAGAAAGAATCCTTGTACATATTGTGGTTTGTTTAACCATCATGTTTCAAAGTGTTGGAAAAGGTTGGCCGTTTTCAGGAAACTTTGTAAGCAAAGACAACGGGAAAGGAGGATGCAAAAGGTTTGCACTCATTGTCAGAAGCGAGGTCATCTTGTTGACCAATGTTGGACATTGCATCCAACTATTCGTCCACAGCCTCAGAAGCAGTTGGATAAGAATATTGGCAAGAATGGAAGTGGAGATTCCATCATTGATGTGAGTCAAGATGATTCACAAGAGGACGATGTTTTGCAGAAGAAGTCACCGTTCAGTTGGTTTGGTAAGAAATGGTTGGATTTCTTAAGCAAGTAACGCTTGCATTTTTCTGATTGTAAATGCACTTTCCGCGTTATGTGTGCATTTATGGGAAGGTCGATATGATGTTTCGAATGAGTCTCGACTGGTGTTGATGATTTTCTGACGACTATGTTGTGTCGATCGTGTTGTTCGACTTGTGTTTAGTCAATGGTGTTTATTGACTTGAAAGTTGATTTTGAAAATGCCATGTGCTTTGATAGTACGAGATGCGACAGTTTGTTTGAAGAACAAAAGGTTTTGTTGGCATCATTTTCAATCTTGTATGATTTGTTTTCAAGATTGATGGTTTTCTTGGCTTGTGACAAGATGTCGCAGGAAGTTTTTGCAGCAATTGGAGGGCTAATTTTGTTGACGCCAAAGAGTTCGAAGAGGGACTTGATTCTCAGTGGGAATATTGGCAGTCTTCCAAGCACAGAGAGAGCAGTGGGTCAGCAGCAGCCAGAGAGCAGTGGTTGAGGGACATAGTCAGTTGTAGTGCATGACATGTCAAAGTATTCAGGTGATTGTCGAAAAGATTTTGATATAACTTGAAAGCAGACAGATAAGCTTTTGTGGGTCCAAAAGCTTTTCAGTGGGAAGGTGTGATCAAAATCTGGACCATGGGGCAAAATTTTGCTCAATTTTCAAAGTGTTCGGAATGCGATGAAAATGGTGCCATTGCATCCATCTCGTCTTCCTGATTCCGGTGGTATATTTAATTTCTCAAACAGAGTCCGTATGGAGAAGTTATCGCGATCTGTTCGTCGAGCCAAACAGGCAAAAATTTGATGCTGACTGTACCTATCCGTATAGTCCATACAGGACATGTGGCAGGTCCGTACAGCATACATGGCAGGTCCGTACAGGACACATGGTAGGTCCGTACAGGACACGTGGCGGCTTCAGGGAGTGACATGTGGCATGCAGTTTTGGACTTTTTGGCACACAGTTGGGCCAATCCGAAGGTGACACGTGTCACCACTAGAAGGGTGACACATGGCACGGGTGACATCATTGACTGATGTGGTAGGGTTGTACCATCCATACAGTGACGTGTCAGGTAGGTGATGTGGCACATTTTCATTGGTTGAAGTTGGCGAATAGTGTGATGACACGTGTCTGGATGATGGCGAATAATATGAGGACACGTGGCCCAATCCATGGGCACCACGTGTCCCCCTCATTTTTGTCCATTTGGTTTTGGTTTCAAAAGTTTTTGGGGTCGACCGGATTCGAACCGGTGACCTCCCCACTATGCAACGCCTTCACAAACCTCCGCTAACCATAATACCACCGTTTGTTCCTTGTAACATATGCAGATTGTTATTTATTTAAAATTAACATAATGTGTAATGGAGTGGGGGTCGGGCCGGGGCTAGCCCCGACCCACAATTATATGCGTTAATATGTGACCAACAGCTATAGTATGGTGTGTATGTGCGCGTTTTTATATATGGTTTTTAAAATAGTTATGTAACCATATGTATATATTTATATTGCGCGGTTCTATGTAACCACCATTGCAAAGGGTGTGGTTTTGTTTTAAAATGGTTCAAACGGTTGTACCCAACCCAACATGTGTCGGTAAACTATTTGGTTGCAAACAAAGCATGAATAGCCCGTGGTTCTATGTTATGCCATATGCCCACGACTGGAGCGGAAGTTGTCATGGTTTTAAAACTGTTAGCCCTTTTGTCCATAGCCCGAGGTCGTATGACCTAGGTGACTGCTTTTGGGGAGCGTGTTCTTGGTTCATGCACATAGAGGTGCGTTTTGTAGAACCAGTTCCAGCAAAGTGGAAAGAGGAAAATGGAGGAGGCCTAACTTCTTCATCGTTTGGCCGAATGAGGTGCCGTAAAAGACCAGCTAGGGGTTTTTGGACATGCTAGATCCATTGATGTTGTTTTCAAGGCCATTTGAATACTACTTCTACAATTTTTTCACCATTGAAGTTTCAGGAAGCTCTAGGGAGCTTGAAGCCCCCTTTGATGGAGGACATGGTTTGGTGAGCCTATGTTTGTTTTCTATGATTGAATAATCATTTTTGTCTAATTGATATGATCTGAACACATTGGGACAGATTTCATAGGCTGTTGAGGACTTTTACAGGTGTTTTTGCCACAGAGAAGCTCAGGGAAGCTTATGGCCACATGTAGAAGAGGTCATGCCTGGATGAGCCATGATCCGTTTTCAGAGTTCTATTAGTCATTTTTGGGGTTTTTATGTGTTCTGATCTCAATAGTACAGTTTGTTTTTCCATTGGAGTTGAGTAGTAGCTTGTAAAATAACTTTTGACTAATTAATCCCAGAGAGCCAAGTCCATTATGGAGGCTCAAGGAGATGTATCCCGGAGGGGGGTGAACTCCTTTATCATCTTGTTCTTGTTGTGAGTTTGATGGTTTGTTTGTTGCAAGTTGAGTTGCTGTGTATTTGTTTAAAGTACATATTTAACCATTTACAAGAACATTTGCTCACACATAAGCATTTACAAGAAGATACATGAACTTAACACATAAGTTTATTTTGCATATTTATACACATGAAGCAAGGTCCTGTAAAGTTTATTTTAATGAAGTAGGGGTGATTGTATAGCATAACAAGTCAACCTTCTATTTTCAGATCAATCAATCAAGCAAGAGAGAAGAATAATGATGCGGTGTACCTTGTTGTGATGTTTGTCCTCATTGCTCCAATCCGCAGGCTTGATCTCCAAGCTCCTCATTGTGACTGAAATGTTGCTAATACTAGCAAAGTAACTCTTCTTACTACTCTATATTATTAGGAAAATAAGGTATATCTATGAAGATTGAAATGACAATAGACAAGAAAATGTAAAAGAAATAAACTTAAAGGGAATAGGCCAAGTTGATTATTAATTGGAAAGCCAAAAAGCATCATTTACAAACAACGTATGATGTTGAAACACTTCTCCAAGATTTCCTCTTATAAAACTTGCATGAATATTGATGTCAAAATGAAGATGTTTCCTCTAGAATCAAAGGTTTGATACCTCTAATCTTCCCCCCTTGACCTTGGAAATACCTTCAATATATAGTCTTGAGAGGCACAACCATGATGCGCTAATGAAGCATATGGTTGAGGATATGGATCCCTAAGTTGGGATTATATCCTAGGATAGATCCCATAGGGTAGGATTCAAACAAAACAACCTCATCCAAGTTGGAGCTGACCCTTAGAAAGAGGTGTAGGTTCCCTTGATTTCCTCTAACTAAAAGTGGTGCTCCCTTTGAGTTAGAGATAGAGTGCCACCCTATAAAGTTGCACTCCCCTAACATGGAAAGAGGGGTGCCACCCTATGAAGTGTATTAAGCCCTAAATAGTGGCACATTACCCCTTAATTAGTTCATATTACATTAGTATTGTTATTTTATTTATGTCGGCCTGGGTCCATTAGTTGTAATTGTACCTCATAGTCCCCTATATATATATATATATATACCAAGGAGACCTTTTTATTTGCAATCATAATGTATTTGTAAATTTATGTGGTGTATAAGGATGTTTCCCCCTTGAAGTGAATTATTATCTAAAATTATCTCTTTTTCAAGGCATGGAGTACTTATTTTGATGTTTTTATGCTATTTGGATATTTTTTTCCTATTATTTGGTATTAGAGCTCAATTTCTTGGGGTTTAATTGTTGTATCTGAGACACCTTGGCATTTTCATTATAATGTTTTTTCTGGGATGTTTCATAAGGAACTGCTTATGGGATATTTTGTAGACAGATCAAGGTACAATGATGTATTCTTCAGTGACTATCCACATTAAGTGATACTAGTTGCATTGGACAATGGGCAGTCTGTAGTATTTATGGTGCAAGTTTCAGAATAAGATATCATATATTGTGCACTTGGCACAATTTACAAGTATGATCTCTTGGAAAGGCCAAAAGTCATCAAGATATGGGGGAGTTACCATAAATTCCACTTAGCACATCCAATTTTGATCAAACTTGTGGCATTGCAGAGAGGAAATATTAGAGAACTACAAAATGAAATTCCATATCCATAAGGTTCAAAATTTTAAAGATACAATAGAAGAAAGGTCAGCTAGCAGAACAACGTCCAAATCAGGGTTTAAAAGGTGCATTTATTTTATTTTATTTTTTTAATTAATTTGCATATATTTTGACTAGAAGATCCAATTGTGGTGATTCAAAAAGTATGATAAAGTGGGATAAAAGGAGTATCACATAAATTTGAGAGAAACTTAGGAATTTGTTTAGGTACAGATGTGTTATGACGTCTCTAAACCTAGGAGTTGTCATTACTCTTCAGCACTACAACCCGAAGACAATGGGGTTCTTCCACATACCTAGAATATATCAAAAGGCCCCTTTTGAACGGTTGTGCATTAGACAACACTACTACATATTTTAGCTCCCACGTACCTAGCATATATCGGGAGACCCCCTAGAATCCTGAGACTTATCGAGTAAACCTTTTGGCCGTCTTGTTGCTATAGTACACCGAGAACGAAACTTGGGGATATCACTCTCTAGTACTTCGATAGTCAGATAGTATAGCTAAGGGCATGGTAAAACCTCCTTAGCTAGTTCCCTAAGATATTGGGTCGAGTACTATTGTTGGACCCTGCACCTATACCATATATATATAGAACCTGACACTCTCTTGTATGTGAGGACCTCTTCCTAATACAATTTGAAATTCCTACCTTGTAGTGATACTTGGCCAACATGCCACCAAAAAAATCGAACTTCTACACCAAATAATCCTTCAGAAAATCCTACTTGGACTCTTGATGAAGGTGAAGAAATGCGTAGGGACATAAATGATTTACAAAAGAGGGTAGTATCAAAAGATTAACTACAAGGGATGATGAATACTAAGTTGTATGGTTTAAAAGGGGATATCATGGAAGGATTGAAAAATTTTGTAATATAGAGGTCACCTGAAAGTGACAATGTATCCCATGAAATTCATGATGAGGAAACAAGGAAGATGAATCAATACAACTTTGGGTTGAAGACCAACCAATTTCCTAAGATCGATATGAGGAATTTTGATGGAAAAGATCCAATCACATGGGTACTCTAGATGGAGAAGTTCTTTGATCTACATGATGTGCCACACACACAAAAGATATGAGTTACTTTGTTATATTTAGAACCCAATCAATTTTTGTGGTATTGATGGTTTTGTTCTCGCAAATCACTTTTCACTTGGAGAATTTTCATGGAAGAAATGATAGCACACTATGAGGATACAAGGAGAAATACCTTCTTCAACCAATTGATAAATATCAAGCAAAAGGGTTTAGTTGTGGAGCACATTGAGAACATCCAAAGATTGAATATAAAGGTAACAGATATTCCATATGAGCACCTGATTGATGTATTCATAGGAACTTTAAAGGATAAAATTCAACATGAGGTTCTCCTTGGGGAACCCAAATCACTGGAGCATGCATTCAGGGTGGCGAGAAATGTTGACAGTAAAAATATGGCTATGGCTACTAGAAGGACCACTCCTAACATCTATTGATAGAATATTGTATCTTCTTTTAAACCACCTCAACCTACAAGGTTGACACCTCAACAATTAGAAGAAATAAAAGAAAAAGGTTTATTCTTTAATTGTGACAGAAAGTACAACAAGGAACATAAGTGTGGTGAGAAGCAATTATTCTACATAGATTATGAAGAGGAAGAAGAAAAAGAACAAGAACAAGAACCATCTCAGGATGAAAACATAGAAGAGATTTCTTCTAAAGAGTTGAATCCCACCATATCATGTAATGCATTAGATTGAATTAGCAAGTTCTTCAAACCCTCAAGATAGAAGGATATATCAAAAATAAAAAGGTAATCGTCCTAATTGATTCTAGTAGTACTCATTATTTCATTCACAATAAATTAACCAAAGCTATCAATTGCTTTATATATCCAACACCATAGCTTCAATTAATGATTGCAAATGGAGGAACTATCAATTTCTCAGGAAAATACCATAAGATCAATCCTACTATGGGGGGATATGTAATGAATATTCTAATGATTACTATACCTATGGGTGGTGCAGATGTCGTGCTAGGATTCCAATGGTTACAATCATTGGGAACGATGGCTTTTAATTTTCAAGAACTTTTCATGAAATTTTCATTGGAAGGAAAGTAAATTGAGTTAAGGGGTATCACACGAAAACCTAGTAAGGTGATAAGCTCTAATGGAATGAAAATATTATTCAAAAATGGGCATCAGGGTGTAATTACACAACTATGCTCACTAGATGTTCAAAAATCTAATACATCTATACCCCTAGATATCCAAGGGATTATTGTTAAGAATTCCAACGTATTTGAATAAATTCCCAGAGGTATTCCACTGAATCGCAATCATGATCATTTTATTCACCTAATTCATGGGAATTTTCCTCCTAACATCAGGCCTTACAGATACTCTTATGCCCGAAAGAGTGAAATTGAGTGTATGGTTGAATAAATGTTAGAGGTTGGCATTATTATACCTAGCCAAAGTTCTTACTCTACACTAGTGGTAATGGTACTCAAGAAAGAGGGATCATGGTGTATGTTTCAAGATTATATAGAGATCAACAAGATCACCATTAAAGATAAGTTTCCCATTCGCTTCATTGATGAAGTTTTATATGAACTACATGGAGCAATATACTTCACAAATTTGTATCTTCATTCAGGGTATAATCAAAAAATAATGAAGGAATCAAATATCCCAAAAACAACATTCAGAACTCATGAAGGTCATTATGATTTTTTTTTCATGCCTTTTGGCCTTACAAATTCACCTTCCACATTCCAAGGGTCGATGAATTCAATTTTCAATCCCGTCCTTCAAAAATTTGTGTTAGTATTTTTTGATGATATACTAATCTATAGAAATTCTTAGGAGGATCATGTTCGACATGTTGACAAGGTGTTACAACTACTAAATGAGAAACAAGTATATGTCAAACCATCCAAATGTTTCTTTGGGGTGAATGAGGTAGAATATTTTGGTCATATTATATCTCGTGAAGGTTTCAAGGTAGACCATAACAATATTAAGGCCATGATGGACTAGCCAATTCCCAAAATATTGGATAATCTTAGAGGATTTTTGGGTTTGACAAGTTACTTCCACAAGTTTGTTCGGAACTATGGAAGAATAAGAACACCTTTAAAAAAATTAACTAAGAAGGATGTATTTTCATGGACTCTAGAGACAACTCAAGCTTTTGAACAACTTAAAGAGGTGATGTACAAATCTCATGCATTGACTACACCATACTTCACAAAAACCTTTATTGTGGAATGTGATGCCTCGAGAAATGGCATTGGTCTTGTTCTAATGAAAGAATGAAGGCCCCTTGATTTTGAAAGTTGGACACTCAAGGGAAAGGACTTACACAAACCCATTTATTAGAAGAAAATGATGAAAATACTACATGCATTGAAGCAATGACTCAATTACCTAATAG
>JASDQU010885150.1:21435-34933 GCA_032191745.1 Picea mariana
GCCAGCAGAAGCAAACCCCATAATTTACAACTCAAGGCCCCAAGATAAAAGTCAAGTCAACACATGAGGGACAGGTGTCCATATCTACCCCTGTCAATAAATCTAAGAAAAGGAAATTGTTTGAAGAAACCCCTACCCCTGTCAGCAAGTCTAAGAAAGTCTTGCTGCCCATACGCAGGACAACCAGAAGTATGGCCAAACAGGCGACAACTCCAAACATACCTTCTCCTCAAAGGGAATCCATGGATATTCCAAGTTCTCCAGAAAAAGGGAGTGGTTGGGAAGCTACCACAAGCAAAGCAGAAGGAATGGTAACAATAAGTGAGACGGAAGGGCTGGTGACAGATACTTTGAGGGATTTGAGGAAAGAAAAAGAAGCTAGAGAAGTGGTAACTCAGAAAGCATTCACACCAAGTCTAGGAAAGTCCCTGAGCAGACGAAAAATAATAATAAAGGCTCTGAGGAGTCTTAGAAAAGAAAAAGGGGCTCGAAGAATGGTAGCTAAGGAAGTACTCACACCAAGCCCAGACAAATCCCTAAATGAACAAACATTATTAACATAAATTGAGATATTGAAGCAAGAAGTTGAAGAATACAAAATATTGGACAAGCGTATTAAAGCAGAGAATGCATAATTGAAGGAGAAGCATGCAGAGGTCTCTGCCAAATTTAACAAGGTCTTGTGATTGATCCATTACACTAGGGTGATCAAGAAGGAATTGAAGAGTGAAACTTATGGTGTTAACATCCTACAATCTGAGGAATAACAGAGGAGGGTCCAACTGTGCAGAAAGTTTTTGGGCATCAATTTTTGATAACATTGCATGAGGACATGCAACACCTTCAACATGGGGGAAATGTTGAGTCCCTATTTTCATATAGATAATGCCTTATCTCACCCTATATCTAAGCCTTTTTACCTCTGTTATAAACCTATATTGGACTATTCCCCCCAAAACACATGCCTAATAGTTATGTCATGTCCACAAGAGGTAATTGATGATTTAAAGCATGTTTGTTTAACTTTCTTAAATTAATTCGATTGAAAATGTCTTATTTTGTATAGTCCTAATGGTTTGATTTATGAGCAGTCTATCTGGAACTACCATACACCGTGCAATCCGGTACCAAGTCTGTTCCGGTACTCAAGTTAGTTTTTATCCGGTACCAAATCCGTTCCGGTACTCAAGTCAGTTTTGATCCGGTACCAAATCTATTCTAGTATCAATACGTGCGTTATTCCGGTACTACCTGCTCTGTGTTATTCCGGTACTAGATTCGCGTCTGTGTGCAATCCGGTACCAGAACCTCCGTTTCTGAAATGCGCTAGTTAGAACAGGATGATGGTAAATATTTCAAGGAGACGGCTGGATAGAAGCGCCCAAATCAGTTTTCCAGTTACAAAGAGACTTCATCACTCATGCACTTCGTGTCATGAGGATGGATTCAACTCCTAAAAATTCGATGTAAATATTAATTGAGAAATATCTCAAACTATTTAATGCTTATCTATAGATATTGGTAGTATCAACTTACCTTATATAGGGAATGTTGTATAAATGATAGCTAAGGGTGATAATAGCGACTGTAAAAAGTTCACTATCAGAACCAGATGATACTTATCATTGCCATGTATGAAGTAAAAGACTGTAAATACAATTTACCAGTTGCATTAATACAGAAGATCTTTTATGTCAATTATTGGATGTGAGTGAAGAAATTTAGTCTGTTACTTTCTTAAGAGGTTCCTTGTTGGTTCGACAAGGGCCCACCGCCCCAACCAAGGAAAACCTCCTTGTAGACGTTCTGTGTGTTTGTGTGGATATTTTACAGCAGTGTGCATGTGATTGGTCTTTACTTCATTTTCATGATTGAGCATTGAGTTAATCATTTTGATTTGGTGTGAATAAGCAAGTGTTGGATCAAATAGACATTTCATTCTCAGATGTTGAAGGTAGTTATTTCATGATTTGAAGTGTGGAACTGATATTTTGAGTTTATGACTGTAGTGGATCTAGTACCTSAAGGGATCATAAGACTTTRTATTTCATCTTCATGCTCTATAATAAAGTCTTTCAGTTATACTGAACACCCTTGTGCTCGTTTGGTTAAATTCCATGAGATTGAAGTTGGTTTTGGTTTTGAGAATGGTTGGAATTGATTGTTTTAAATTACTATAGGAAACAAGCTTCTTAAAGTTCATCTTTTCAATTCAAGAACCTGAAATGAACAGACTTGTTTGTCTAGGACAACATCTCTTTGATTGATTGTTTGTTTAAGTTCTATTATCAATTTTCTCTTCTAGGTTCCGAGATATTTTGAAGTATTTAGAAATCTTAGAAACAGGGTTTTTATGTTATTAATTATTTCCTATATGCAACAGACTTAGGTAGGTTACTTGTTCTCGGCACATATAGTGTAATGAATATTTCGATTACGAATCCCGGATTGACAATTAAATGAGTGTAAGATATATATATTGAACATATTTATGGACCAACAGTGGGGAAGGGGGATACCATGGTCAAAAGGGTCTAGAAAAGCAAGGGGGAAAATGAGATTTCGACCCTCAAATGATGTATTTCTTCCTATAACTTCACAAGGGACCATGACATGTGATTTTTACATGGTAATAAGGTTGGAATAATTAGGAAAGTGTGACACTTATGCCATGACATTATTACATTGAAACTGCGACACTTAAGGTGAGATGTTAGCAGTACGACACTTAGAAAAGAAAAATGCAACACTTAGCTAGGTGTGAAAGAGTGGTGTATAACAGATGCCCCCCAAAGTGTGAGGTCAGAGAAGAAAAAGTGATGGCCAAAGAAATTTGCACAACTGGTGTGATGAAGGTACTGAATTCAAAAGCCTTGTCAAAAAAGAAATAAAGAATCCACCAATATACATATATCATCCTCGAGGTAGGCATACCCATACTCGAAATAATCTAACCAAGATCATGGTCATTGACCAATACACTGTAGATCCACGAAAGCATTGACTAAGAATATGGCCACCAAACATACAATGTGGATCCATATCTCTATGACTCAATCAAAATGCATTCATGAGATTATACACAATGGAGCTACAACATGAAAGAACATAGCCACAGACCAATACAATATGGATCTATGTCATAGAATATATCACAAATTCGTAATCTCCATCGCAGCCTGGGGAAGGTAGATAACAACAATGAGTGTTTACTGGATAGTCCCCCTAGGGTCTTCAATCTCGATTCCGAATAGCACGAATCTAGCCATGTGGATAGATGCCTTGGCGTCGAACATGGTTGAAGCCACTTGATTATCGATCAATAATGTATATCATTAACAAGTGTGAGGTAAATCACCAATGATGACAATGACTCCCAAGGTACCCTAAGTACATTCCATCGAATGTGAATAGATGATATGAAGTCAAACAATCGTGAAATAAATCAATCATGGGTCAATGATGTAAACCCAATGTCGAAAGCGAGGACACCTTCCATTGAGGCATGCAGGATTCAAGGTATTGATTGGTTTCTAAGTCTAATTCATGGATAATGTGTTGATATCGATGAAAATAGACTCGTCGAAGGAGGGCCATGATGTATCCCCCATCATCGACATGAAACGAATAAGGATAATGATGAATAGTGATGGAACAAATGATGGTGAACTAACATAGGGGTGAAAATGTAGAGGTTGAATTCCCTTGAACATATGGTGACATAATGAATGACTTGGCATCATTGACTCAACAAAGCATGAAGACCAAGTATGATGATGTGATGAAAACCAATGAATCTCTTCGATGGAGTCGAAAGAGTATGACGACGCATGGAATGTGATGACAACCAAGTTCTCTTCTAAAGGCGTCAAAAGAGTATGATCACACACGAGATTCAAACAAGTGCCATGTTTAAGGGAGACATCAAGCTTCCATAATGATAAAAGGCTTGATCCACTTCTAAAATTCCCCCCCCACCCAGATAGGCGAGTACCTCTTTGTTTTTTAGCGAGCTCGAGGAGGATAACAAATTCTCAGTTAACTCATCTTCAATGAGTCCCATCTTCACATGTTTAACGAAACTGAAGAAGGAAATGTTTGGTCCCAGATGGGTCCTTCCTTGTGTATATTTTATGAGTCCAAGGAAAGAAAACTCGATGGTCTTTTCATATTTAGAGAGTCCCTAGGGTCTGAAAAAGTATAAAACAATACCTAGGAGAAATATTCTAATCATGCTTGACTAGAGTATTCCTTTTTCATAATTATTCTAAGGAGGCCGAAAAATTGGTAAACTATCACTCAAAAGACACCCTTTCTAACCTTTTAATGAGTGTGAAAGGAAACAAGCTCACTAAAAAATCTTTTCATGTTTAGAGAGTCTGAAAATATCTTAAAGGAGACTCCAAATAGTTCCTTTTTCGTATAGATTTTACGAGTCTGAAAAAGAGATAAAAGTATACTCGGTAACCTACTCCTATGTATTAACGAGCACAAGAAAGAATAAATACTGAGCTTAGTAACATATTCTCATGTATTTACAAGAACGAGAAGGAACAAAGACTAAATTCGTTCTATAAAATACTACTACGTTATAATGGGAACGACCCCCAAGTGAGGATCACTCCTAGTAGCGTGTCTCCTTAAATATGTTTTTCCCCCAGCTTTCATGACAAAATCTAGTGGGTTTTCTCTAGTATGATGCCCAGAGGCTAGAGATATTCAACCCAAGCATTGTTTCCTCTAGCGAGTTATCTTTTTTCCTCGTTTAGGTGGATGGTTACTAATGGGAACATTTTCACTAGGTGGAGGAAAAGAAGGTTCAAGTATGTGATCTAGAGGGAGACTAGATTGGAATGGAGGGGAGTCGATGTCATTTTTTAATGAGCTTGATAGAGACAATGAACTATTCTCATCGAGAGTAGGTAATATCAAAGGATTAGATAATTCTACGTATTTTCATACCTGAGTAAAAATGATATTTAATGTGGCAACCTGCGGGAAGGAAAGAGAAAGTAAAGGAAAAACTCCCATGAGAGAGGAATCCTTAAGGAGACCTACTCATACACTCTCAAGACTAGACTGTCTTAGAAAAGGGACATCATTTGTCACAGTATTGTGGAGATATGGAGTTATATATTCCAGTTGGTCAATAATGACAATTTTTTATTGATGGGGAAATCGTAAGACACGAAACACTATAGATGCGACAACAGTCACCATGTAGAACCAAATACGACCAAATAATAAATTGTAATCCAGGGGTGCATCAACTACTTTGATATTGACCAAAACATGTTTACCCTTCAATGTCACAATGAAATATTGCAAGAGTCCGTGGGGTTGGAAACCACGTCCATCAAATGATTTAAATGCGGTCAGAGACGAGGTAAGTTTAGGAGAACCTAGGGCTCTTAAACAAGGTAAAGACATGACACAAGTGGAGGATCCCTCATCCAAGATAATACGATGGGCATTCTTTCCACCAACCAAAACTTCAATTTGGAATGCTAAGTGGTGGGAGAGCCTCTCCTTAAAGTAATCTAGATTAAACATGATCATATTTGATGCCTCTAGATCCATAGTTCCAATGGTTGACAATAGGGTTCTACATTGACTTGGACAGTTCTGTAGAAATTTGAGGGCTGACTTAGCACAAGGAGCTTGTGAAAAATCGTCAACGATGTTGTAGTTTTGGGCAGCGCGAGAATTTGGATTAAATTTTGCCTTTCGAATCACGTTCTTGGAAGGGCACAACACTGTGTCCAAGGTTGGATTATCAATCTAAAAAGGATTGGACTATGGAGGAGGAATGGATGTGGAGGGATGATCGATAGCCTTTCCCTTAGTCTGATTACCTGGAGGAGTGTCATAAGATCTTGCTTGAGTTGTCACATTAACCTCTTTAAACATGTACACCTCAAAAGAACTTGTAGAAACATCCCCATGGTGGGAATGACCTGCGTTTCCCCCTTGCAGAGGGACAAGATTTTGTGCAACTAGATTTTGTTATTGAACAAGTTGGGTGGTACCCTTCATAAATTTAGCGACTTCCTCATGAAGAGGGTAGTCTTTCATGTAGTGGTATTCCTCATAAATCATACAAGGAATCTTAGGCTTCCTAGCTGGTTGAGTATCAAAAGACTCAGGATTATCCTGTTGGTTATAAGATTTCTTTGATTTACCCTTGTTTTTATTCTTACCTCTTGATTGCGGAGATGAAGAGAATTGGATTGCATTCACCTCATAGGTTTGAGCAGGAGCGGAAGTCGTCTTGGTGTCTGAAACAGAACTTGGTTCTGGAGCAGGTTTGGTTGGATCATTCGACAGACAAGGAACGTTATGGATAAGATCGTAAAGTGTGTCAGACTAGGAGTAAACCAAGTCCAAATACTATGCACGACTCATAGCATGATCCTTAGAAACAACATTTCCCGTAGCAACATCACGAGTGATGGGAGGAAAGAGAAAATTTGTAAACCAATCCGTGAGGAGTTGGTCCGGGATGGGAGCTTTAATCAACTGTCTCCATCATCTCCACTCATGAATATGATTAGATATGTGGGTGGAAGAGGATTGTCGAAGTGAGGTCAAAATCTCTATTTCAATCTTATACCATATAGGAAATTGAAAGTGTGTCAGAAAAACCATGTAAAGAGAATTAAAGTTGACAAAGGAGTTACACAACAGCTCAATATATCATTTCGTTGTGGCACCTGTAAGTGTTCTTTGAAAAAGAATAAGATAGATGGAATCGTCCATCAAAGGGTTGGAAGAAAACCATAAATGGAAAGTCACAAAATGATTGTTAGGGTCTTCCCCAGGTTTTCTGTCAAATTTCTGGATGTCAGACAGTAATTTGGTAGGGATGGCGGGCCAAAATAGAGCATGTTGGATGGGATTGTTAGTCAAACATGACATATCTGACAGATAAATCTTAGCCAAGAATGGAAGTTTTCGGTTGGCCTATAGATACTGGTGGTAATCATATGACATGGGAACACCAGTAGGACCGTATCTAGGTTTTGGTGAGATGACAAAGCTAGATGGTCTTCCCATATAGGGTGGCTTTCCAAGTTGTCTTAATTATCTGCCCATATAATGCGGTTGTCCTAGTTTTCCACCCATATACTATGACTGAAAAAATGGACCTCCTACGTACTTTGATTAACCTGATCGTACCCCCATGTATTGAGGTTGAAGAGATTGTTTTGACGAAATCATAGGGTTTACAGGTTGAGAAGAAAAAGTTCCTTAGGGAAGAACGCTTAGTAGATTCGTTTGACCCCACAAAGGGTTAGCAGTTCCTAGAAATGGATGTCCAAGATACATGACAGTGGTAGTAGGGATAGAAGGACTAGCAGAAGTGGAGTTCCCCCAGGCAGGTTAATATTGCGACCATGTAGGTTTCCCCCGAGTAAAAATTTTCCCTACAACTGAAGGTTTCCCCCCAACTGAAGGTTAGCCTCTCATTGAATATTGAACTCCAATGTAGGGTGTACTAATCTGCGATGGTCGAGATGGAGGCTGAGTATCTTGTGGAATTGTGATTGTATGAATTACTTGACTGCTAGCCATATGACTGATGGAATGACCAAGTAAAGCACTTGGTGTGTGCATGTGTGAAAATAGTGAAGTGATAATGTTACCTGACCCATGTGCAAAGGAAGATGGATGTGCAAGTAGTTGAGTCGAGATTACCTGGGTCACTGATGTTTCCGGTAAAGAATAAGCACCAACAATATCAACTACAGGAGTTGTGGAAAAATATAAATTCCCAAGTCGTTCAGGAAAACAAAAAGATGACTGGTTCATGCCAAAAGATGATGTAATGGTGAAACCAGGCGGTAATCTATAAGAAGAAAAAGAATCAACATGTCTCGTGGATCGTGGATCAATGAGTGGTGGGCCAAGAAAATAAACAAAAAGAGGATTCATGTAAGATTCTGTGCTTTCTACGAAGGTTGTGACCATTTTTTCTACATCATGGTCACTTCTAGGAGCTACGCTCTTTGTTTCATAAGTTGGATCCTTGATCCTTCTTTCATAAGAAACATAGAGTTGAGGTTCTGGAACATCAAGTTCCATACCTTCTATACCATAAAATATTTGATCCTAAGGTCGAATATGAAAATCAAAGAAACACACCCCTAAGAAAACTAAAAGAAATCAACCAAGAAACAATAGGTTCAAGGATCTTCCGAAGACGGGATGTCAAGCCATCAGTGAATATATGAGAAGCAGTTACCCCAAACTCCATGTAACAACACTTCTCAGTGCAAGCAACCCTCACTTTCGCGGGATCACCCTCCAAGGGTATTGATAGTGTGATACGACGTCTGCCCCATGGACCATGGGAATCCCCCCACAACCACCTCTGTAGATACCTAGGAAATGCCACTAAGGCTACCAACTCACAGTCAACCTCTGGGTGGGTACACTTGATAGTCGTGACCGAACGTATGCGCAAGATATCAAAGTCTGAAGATCTTCAAGAGAATTGAAGACAAATGGACCGGTAAGGCTCCTAAGGAATCCAAATGGATTTGAGATTCATGAAGCACCAAGACCAAATGAATCTAGTAGTCTCTCAAGAAAAAAACCTAATATACACGCGTTCCTCTACGATTGGTCAAGATTTGGAGGGGAAATATATGTTGTTTTTCTGCACACGACCTCGTGTTTATCCCCTGTGTGAGAGGGGGTTCCCACCTATGCTTATATGAAAGTTGGACTTTTACACTCGCTAGTGTTCTACAGTCTGTTTAGTAGTCTTGGAAAATGTACTCACTTCACCTAGTCCAAAGACCCTAATCCTATGCTATTTTTGGTGTGTTAAAACCAAAAAATGTTCTAGTTGATTTTATTAGCGTGTGATTGATTTTAATGGATTTTTACTCAAAGGGTTCATGAAGATGAAACTGATGATGTGTGAAAGACATGACTCCAATATGATGAAAAAGAATGAGATGCAGTGCGTTCTTTTTTATGAATCCTATGTATGGGAAGGAGAAGAGTTATATTCTTCTTAAGACAAGCAAGAATTCAAAAATATGTAACTTTCAATTTCAAGGATCAATATGATGCCAAACTACCAAGAAAACATGTCCTAAAACCAAAATGCAGATGAAAAAATAGCTCTTTTTCAATCATATACCAAAACAAGTTTCCTAAATAATGCAAAGACTTCTTTGTTTGATAATGTATGCAAGGAGATATGCAAACTTCTTCACTTCGTAACTTTCAAGAGAAATGAAAGAGGTCTATGTTCGACACAAAGAAATATGAGGCAAAAAGTAATCAAACAAAGTGCACTCAGAAAGGTGAGAAATGAAAGACAACAAGTGTGAGATAACCTATTCAATCAATAACTCAAATATGCAAAGAAGAATGAAGACAAACACTCGTGAAAAATCCTCAGAACATGAGCATAAAAAAATAGGGTTGTGGTAGATGAGAGGGTCCTAATCATCCAGAAAAGAGATATGTTTCAATGAAAAATAAAAGGATCAAAACCAATCAACCAATTCAAACTCAAAATAAGCAAATGAAATTGAGTGATAATGTCAAGTTCTCAGTCAAGCACAGTCAGAAACAAACTAGGAGTTTATGAGCTAAAAGACTAGGCAATCTTCAAGCACACAAACATACTAAAAAGAGGATGAAAAAAGAAAAAAACCAAAACATTTGAAGAATATATTATCACACTCACCTAACCATTTTTAAATTCTCACATAGACTCAAGGAAGAACCTCAAACAGTCACAGAAAAACTGATCAAAATATGAGAAAAAACAAAAAGTAGGGTTCAGAAACTAGTCTGCTATAGGAGGACGCTCCTCCAGAAAGGAAGACAAGGAATCCAAGGGGGATGATATCTCCCTAAGGTTATATAAATATGTGTCCAGACCGCTCTATGGTAGTTAGACAAGGGGGAACCAAGGGGTAATGGTTTCACTGGTGGGGTCTTGTAGGCTCAAAATTGCCAACATTTCTTAGAAAAATTCAAGGTTTTGATGAGCATAAGGGTTCCAAAGAAAAAGACACAATGTGTAGACAAATTTAAAGGATTCAAAGGGATATAAAACTAGGAAGAAATATATTTTCCTCCCCAGTGGAGTTGCCAATTTACTATGGTGAGAATTATGCCCCCTACGGACATGTTGAGTTCCCCTCACTTGGGTTTCCTACAAGTGAGACAACCTCTAACAAATGGTCACTAACATCCTCCTAACAAACCATTCTATTTTATTGTGGGAGGGTTGATAGAGAAGGATATATGGTATATGTACCTGGTTTCTTATGGTTGTCCTCTCCGCTCCAATAGTTGAGCTCCAATCCAAGAAGTCGTCCTTGCATAGTCAATCCTGCAAGAACAAGAGAAACCTTCTTCTACTACTATCTATGATTGAATAATAGAAACCCTACCTATTGATAACTTAGACAAAGTGATCAAATAATAAGAAATGAATGAGAAAATACAAGATAAATAGGCCAAGTTCTTATATTAATGAAGCATGAAGTTTACAACCTGATGATGCTACTGCAATCCTCCAAGCTTCCTTCTTCAGCCCTTGAACATGAATACAAACAAATATTCTTCACACAAACAAAGGTTTGGCACTTCTTGACAAGATCATAAGTTTGGTATGCTACGTTTCCATCCCCTCTCACTCTAAAATGGCCTGGTTATATAGATGCAGAAATGGTTAACCATTAGGGTAAATTAGGAACATGATTGAGAAAAGAATGGATCTTTGTAAAGGATGAGTTATGTTCATGGTTATTATTTCTCCCAAGATAGTATAGAATGAGGCTCGAATCATATCTTTATGAAAATAATAAAACAAACCAAGAACCATCGAGAAATCCCTTGAAAGATGCCCCTAGATTCAAGGGATTTGACCAAATATACATGGTCTCTTCCCCAGATAGGTGTACAGAGCGACCATGATGCCCCCCTAACACTGTTTCAAGGGGATTCTTTCTCCCCCAGAGTGGGGAAGGGGGATACCATGGTCAAAAGGGTCTATAAAAACAAGGGGGAAAGTGAGATTTCGACCCTCAAATGATGTATTTCTTCCTCTAAGTTCACAAGCAATCATGACATGTGATTTTTACATGGTAATAAGGTTGGAATACTTAGTAAAGTGCGACACTTATGCCATGACATTATTCCATTGCAACCGTGACACTTAAGGTGAGATGTCAGTAGTACAGCACTTAGCAAACTGAAATGCAATACTTAGCTAGGTGTGACAAAATGGTGTATAACAACAAGGAAATGGAAAGGAAATGCATACCATACCATACCATACAAGGAAATGGAAAGGAAATTCATACCATACCATACCATAACATTTTCATTTCCATTTCCAATGCCAATGTACACCATACCATACCATACCATTTCCAATACATACCATTTTCAATGCATTGCCTTGCCATTGCCAATGCATACCATACCATTGCCAATGCATACCATACAAGGAAATGGCAAGGCAAGGAAATGCATACCATACCATTGCCATTGGTAATGGAAATGCATACCATACCATACCATTTCCAATGCATACCATACAATGGCAAGGCAATGCATACCATTTCCATTGCACATGCATACCATACAATGGAAAGGTAATTGATAACATTGCCAATGCATACCATTTCCAATTCATACCATACCATTGCCAATGCATAACATACAATGCAATGGCAAGGCAATGCATATCATACCATACAATACCATGCAAGGCAATGGCAAGGAAATGCATACCATACCATACCATACCATACCATTGCCATTTCCAATGTCAATGGATACCATACCACACCATACCATTTCCATTACTAATTCCAATGCATACCATACCATACCATACCATACCATACCATTTTCAATGCATACCATACAATGGAAATGGAATGCATACCATTGACAATGCATACCATACCATTGCCAATGCATACCATGCAAGGCAATGGAAAGCAAAATGGCAAATGCATACCATGCAAGGCAATGGAAAGGCAATGTCAAGGAAAATCATACCATACCATACCATACCATACCATTTCCATTGTCATTTCCAATGCCAATGTATACCATACCATGCCATACCATGTATACCATACCATACCATTACCAATGCATATTATACCATATAATACCATACCATTGCCAATGCATATTATACCATATGATACCATACCATTGCCAATGCATATTATACCATATGATACCATACCATTGCCAATGCATACCATACAAGGCAATGGGAAGGCAATGCATACCATACCATGCCATACCATGCAAGGCAATGACAAGGTAATGCATATCATACCATACCATTGCCAACACATACCATACAATGGAAAGACAATGAATACCATTGCTGATGCATACAATTTCCATTTCCAATGCATACCATACCATACCAGTTCCAATGCATACCATACAATGGAAAAGCAATGCATACTGTTATCCCCGATATCTAGGGATAACTAGGAGATCATGTCTCGAGGCCCACAGGTCCTAGACATGGAGTACCAAAAGCAGGATTGACCTGGGATGGCCCTGGAGGGCCCATCCTTCTTCTTCTTCTCCAGACTTGTCCTGTCAGCAGCAGTAGTTTCCATCACCATCGGCTTGGACTTGCATCAGAGGAGACTCTTGCTCCATGAGGTAATTGGTCCAAGGTATCATGGTATGTGTCATGTTTGATCGTTATAACCTTCTCATATATGCATCAGGTTCCTTACATTTCTAATAACTGCTTTGATCTTACACTAATCCACTTGACCATTGATTGGGAGGATTAACGGGGTGACCTAAGCAATCTTGTATTCATGGGTTTTGGTTAGCCACTAAGGGGGATTTGCAAAGCCATCGTCTGCTCCCATCATTCTATCATTTTACATCTTATCTCCCACACATCCATCCCATTCCCCTAGTCTGTCCATTAGGATGACCTTTGAGGGTTACACTTTGTCCTGTGGGAAGAAGGAGCTAAAGGCCCAGGGGGTAAAAGCAGCTGGTAAAAGATAAAATCCATAAGAAATAAAACCTAGAGATGCTTCGCCTAGGGATCCTCAAGAAGGCAATAAAAGGCCTCTCGATAAGAAACAAAAGGGACCCTAAGAAAAATAATAAAACATGACCTAACTAAGAGGATGGGAGGTCTCATCACGAGCCAACCCATTATGTTCATAGGTATCTAGCAGTATGACATTGCCATCATCTGGTCACCATGCCAGGGAAATGACCTTTGGTTGCATGGCCAAGGGAAAGGGGGTCTCATCACGAGCTAGCCTTATCATTTCTGTGAAAATACCAGTGGGAAACACTGTCATCTTTGGTCACCACGCTAAGGCAGTGTCCTCTGGTCAGACCTTGAAGTAAAAAGAAAGAAAAGCAATAAATAAATCAAGGCAATAAAGGGGCTTGGAAAAAGTGCATCCATGACGGGTACAACTCACCTCCTACAAAGGCACCCACAGACAAT
>JASDQU010885152.1:12023-22731 GCA_032191745.1 Picea mariana
ATATTGGTTAGGCGTATGGTCACCGTCAATGGTCATGTGAAAGGAAGGGGATTATCCAAAAAACCTAGTGCCCACTGTGTATATTTCTCATAAAGGGAAAAAGGCACCAAAGACATGAGCGCGCGGAGGTTCTCTCAGTAACTGCTAAGAGAAGGACTGATTGTAACTACAGAAAACAACTGATTGCATCTACCAGAGAACTCGAGGAGCTGGAGAGTGATCGTCGGAGAAGCTGAAGAGTCTCTAGGTAACTACTAGTGGAATGAAGACTCTTCATAGAGACAATTGACAGATGAAAAGCGTTGAAGACTGTAACTACAACAGAGAGGATAAAGCTCGATTGTGATAGAGAGGACGAAGAGTCGCACTGCCAGAGAAGGAAGAGAATCTTAGGATAATCCATTGATGATGAACAGACTCAGTATAACCTCCAAATAAGATGATGAGTTGCATGTAGTATCTGGGAGAGGAATTGGCATCATAAAGAGACTAAGAATAGAGAAGAGGGTAGACTGGTGTTGAGTGTTTTTCATGCAGGTAGAAGCATGTTGTTTGTAGGAGTTGAAGCTCGCAGAAGAGGCATGGTGCATAGAATGGAAAGAATATACAAAGCATAAATCACAGAAGAAGCAAGGAACATAAATGCATATCTGAGAGAAGAACAAAAAGTGTAGTACATGTGAGGAAAGAGACATTGATGCAGGCAAAGAAGAGCAGTGTAGAAGAATAGTGATGAGACTGGTAAGACATAGATAAATGTTGTATCACTGTGATAAATTCAAGAAAGAAAAGATTTATATTTCAGGGTGGTAGGGAGGTGCTAGGGAGGATTGTTTTCCTCAGAGTTTCAAGTGAGTGCATGAACACACGGAGTTGTATCTTCCATCTAGTTGCAGCCAGAGAAACCAAGGTGGCAGGTGGTGCAAGGGAGAACTATTGTTCTCTGTTATACAGGTCGGTGCATGTGTGAATGGAAGTTTGTGTTGGAACACTTAGGGAGTTGGTGCTTCCTTCTAGTGGGTGCTAGAGAAACCAGAGATTTGGTGCTCTCAGCAAGTTGCAACTTGCAAAATAGAGGTGGTAGTCTCACAATGAGTTGGTGCTCATAAGAATGATAATGCACAGAAAATAAAGATTACTTATCATATAAAGAAGAAGAGGTTTTTCCCTTTATGGGTTTCCTCAAGAAATATCTGTCTCTGTATATTTCATGTGTGTGATTGATGTTGAATATTCTATTGCCTACCTTCCTGCATTATTGTGATTGTCATTGAATGCTCTGTAAAGAGTTTAAAATAAGTATAATTGTTTAAGAATGGTACAACTAATTCACCCCCCCTCTCAGTTGTTGAACAAATGATTCAATCAATCAAATGTAGGTAGATTACTTACTTTTGTGCCAATCCAGCGGACTGCTCTAGTCAATCTGGCACACCTCCGCATAGAGACTTCATACATATTGTTCTGCCAATTTTCTAATGCTTCTTCTGAATCTGATGAGCATGCACTTTCACTTTGCCAACTTAGATTCCCATCTGTTGTAGGATTGATATAATCATGTTGTCCTGCTGTCAATTTATAGATATTTTCTATCTCATAGGCGCGGTCTTCTTCTCTTATTAGTTATGTGTACCTATGACCTTCATTGGGATCAAGAGGTGCAATGACCTTAAGGCCATCATCTTTGAATGTCATTCTTCTCTTTTTTTGGTCAAAAATAGTCAAATTTTTGAAATCCCAATTAATTCCTAACAATGTTGGGTAAGGGTAGTTATCATCAACAATCTCAATCACTTTGAAATCTGCAAATGTCCTTACTCCGTCGATCTCCACGAGGACAAGATCTAGTCTTCCAAAGGGGCTTACTGCCTGCTGATTAGCCATCATGAGCCTAATAGGAGAGTAAATCAACTTAGGTTTTCCCATCAATGCCCAAGTCTGCTTCGTCATAACATTTACTTCTGATCCCAATTCGAGTACCACATAGTCTATGTCGTAGTCTCCAATCTGAGCACTAAGGTGTAGTTCCTTGTTTGTCCTTCTTTTCATAGATACTTGATTCACATCTCTACTTAACAGAGGATATATTCTCCCAACTTCATACTGTCTTATTAAGTGTTGTAGTTCCTGCATGGATTTTTCATCTTTTAATCAAATTGATGCAAGTATACAAGCAGTCCATAAGCTTGCTTACCTCTTTTCCTTGTCTAGCTAAGGTAGACTGATCAAATGTTGGAGGCATTTCACATTCCCTTACTTCTGGTTGTGCTCTAGATTAAGAAGCTTGTTCTCCTACAAATTCTCTTATTTCTTCTTCAAATGTATACTTTTCTTTCCTTGGATCAAACAATTGTGTCTTATCTACAACTTTTTGGATCATTGATCCATCTGTAGTCTTTCCTGGAGTCACCCTCTCTTCTCCTATAACAGTGCCTCCTCTAGTAATAACAGTGACTCGAGGATCCTCACCATGAGGTTCAGCTAATATTAGTTATACTTGTTGGTTTCCACCTCGTCTTTCCTGAAGTTTTTCTAGAAATAATGGGCAGTCTTCAATGACATGATCAAATGAATTATAGTAGCTGCAAGTAGTACAAGGGTTCTAACAATACCTTTCCAAATGTCCTGGTTGGGAGCAGTTATAGAAAATTATTTGACCTTGACCTCGGCCCATTCCTCGTCCTCATCCTCTTCCTCTAAATCCACTGCAAGGGTTGAATTTTCCTCTTCCTTGGGAATTGAACTGCGCAATGTTTCCTTCTTACTACATTTCTTCTTGAATTATATATGTATCCCTTGACCTTTCATGCATGAGATCATAATCCCTACAGTCCTTCTCATCATGCCCTATAGATTTACAGAATGTGCAGTAAAGATTGATAGGTGTCTGGACATATTTCTGCATGTAATAACATTCAACAGGGCGATGTCTATTTCTACATACCTCGCACCATGGTAGAGTAACCTGCTTCAAAGAGTTAGGTGCTCCAGAGGCAAATTATTCATTAAATAAAGGATAGTGCTCTTTGTCATGGCCCTCTAATTTACCTATGATACACCAGATATCTTCTCTTTTCTCCTTTCCTTTGTCCTTTTTCATGTCTTCAACCTGTAAAGATAAACTAGTTAATTGATTTAAGATATGGCTCATACCTGGAATGGATTCTCCTATAGGGGTTGCTTCTAGTTTCATGGCGATCTCTAATGCTTCAACCTGCGAAGCAACTTTCTGTTGCATCAGAGGAATTTTGATATGTGGTAGGAGGGCAACGATGAACCATTCCTTATTCTGTTCGTCTGGGATCTAAAAACTTAAACGACCTGTCAGAGTCTTAAACCTATGATCAAACTCCCAAACAGGTTCAGTCACCTTCTGCTTGATTTCCTTCAACTTTTTAATGCATTGTGACTCTAACTTAGGCTTCTTTAATTCTGCACTCAACGCAGTCTTAATGTCATTCAATGGTTTAGGTTGTCCAAGTCCTGAAGCAAACTTCATATACCAACTTAGTGCATGGTCCCTCAAGGTAGTACTAAACTGAGCTCTCTTAACAGCTTCATCGGTGACTTGCTTAATGCTCCATACAGCTTCGCATAAGAACCAGTGTTGGCCAGGCTCTTCAGATCCATCTCCTCTAAAAATAGGCAACCTCATTTCATTTTCCATGGACTTTTCTTGGTTTCTTGACTGATTATGTACTAAGTTTCTTGTAACAGTACTCTGAGTGCTCTAATTACACTGGTTACTCTGGCTACTTAATGCTGCTAAAACAACAGGAGGAGTAATAATACTTACTTTGATAGTAGGTGTAGTACCTAAAATTTTTGGTTCTCCTCGGTGAAGTTCTTTAGTATCTATTTCCTTTGCCCTTGCGAACTATGAATACTCTCCGTCTGTTAGATATGCCTCTTCTCCACTATAGAATCCCTCGTCTCCATAATTTTTCTTAAACAGGGTCGCAAGAGGAACCTCTCTGAATGATCTCCCATTGCATGTGTGTCCAGCCTCTGTGTCACTGCCATTGTCTGAATTCTTGAACATTATCTCTATTGTGTCTTTAGGATATTCTTCTCATGCAATAGCATCTTAATATTTAACTTCAAGAAGTGTAGAAACTTTCCTCTGGGTCCCTTAAAGAAATACCTCTCTACTTGACTATATGATTCCACTCTATCAATAGAAAACTCAGTAATGTACCCTCCAATAGTGCTATCAAACCAGATATCTACTTCTTTAGACACAACATTATCAACTCTCTTGACCTTCCTTATCAGCGTCGTTGTCCAAACCACAGGTGTTCTAGATCTGATTTCAAACTGCCTGTCTGCTAATTGGGATAACCACTCGTATAGCTCCTTACGAACTCCTGTAAAGAAAATTTTGTGCACATCCGTAAAGATGTACCTCCCCAACCAGTCTTATGTGTTAATTCTAGGGTTCTTTTTTTGAGATACGGTGAAGTCCCTTTCTTTTTCTTCTATCTAGTTCTGAATTTTTGTCTTCGATGGAAACCACCTTGACATTCCCTCAAAAATATCATGGTCCTGAAAGCAGAGCCATTTGTTGGCACAAGGGCAGACCCAGGGTTCAACTCTAATAGCACACCAATAAGCCCTAATATACTATCCCTTTCAGCAACACCTGCGAAGCAGATGAAGTCTCATTCGAAGTAGAAATAGGGGGTTGTAGGAAACATGTGTCTACAACCAGAGGAAATGCAAGGTGAATCCAGAAAAACAATGCAATATAACCCAGAGATCCCTTAACAGTCTTACACTTAGCTTCACGAAGTTATCTTATACCTTCTCTCTTTAATAGGGAAAACAACCATGCAATAACAGTATAACAGATATCAAATAACAAAACATCAACCACAAAGAACAACAAGATTTACGTGGTTCACCCTCTCCCTAGAGTACGTCCACAGAACTGTGTTTATTGATATATTAGATGAAAACATACAGTTCTATCTGTGCACTTAGTTGCATATCTCTCTCTCTTTCTCTCCCCTCCCTGCGCACCTAGTTGCAGGGTTGATCTTCGCACCTAGTTGAAGATCCAGAATATAGACTCTTACAACAAAACACTTCTCTCTCAATATTGCTCTTATCAACAATAAGAGTAACCAAAATATCAACAAATGACCTCTCAACTCTTCTAGACCTTTATTTATACATTACATGACTCTCAGACAACCTTAGGCCGAAGTCTAGGTGTCAAAACCCTAGGTCCACATGACCCGCATTTTCAGAGCCTCACGATCCTGTCCTTCCTTATTTTCCATGAGATGCTCCAAAGCATCCATTGGTGTCTTCTTTCTCTTGTTGAGTTGTCCACGAACCATATTCTTTGATTCTTTATCCTCCTTGATCTTCTCTTTCAACGGCTTGATTTTCCTTACTTCATTCCTTATTTTCTCCTTCTTTAACCACTTCGACCCTTCCTCAGTTTACATGCCTTCCGCTCACTTTGTACTTTGTCTTTATTCTTCCTTAATATTCACTTTCTTCCTTAATACATAACCAAGGGCGAACAAAATTCCTGCATAATCATACATCTCCTGCTCAAAGCATCAACAACTTTGTTAGCACTACCACTAATGTGCTTGATAACAAAAGTAAAATTATGCATAAATTCTACCCATTGAGCAGGTCTTTGGTTCAAATTCTCTTGTCTGGTTATGAATTGTAAAGCTTGATTATCACTATACAAAACAAACTCCTTGGGAACAAGGTAGTGCCTCCATTTTTTTAGAGCTTGTATCAGAGCATAAAACTATGTATCATAAGTTGAATACTTCCTCTTGGTGTCATTCATCTTCTCGATGAAATAAGCAACAAGTCGATTGTCTTGGCTCAATACTGCACCAATAGCCACTCCACTGGCATCACACCTTACTTGGAATATTTTTCTGAAATCTGTCAAAACCAGAATCAGTTGTTCTGTTATCTTCTCCTTTAGTACTCTGAAACTTTTCTCAACTTCTGTTGTCGAATTAAAAAAATTATGTTTTTTCTTTATGGTGTCCAGTATGGGTGCAAAAATGCCACTGAAATTCCTAATGAATTTTCTATAAAAACTTGACAGTCCATGAAAGCTTCTCACCTCAAATATGCTTCTTGGAGAAGGCCATTCTTTGATTTCCCACATTTTCTCTGGATCCATCTTCAACTCATTTGAAGAGATCACAAAACCTAGATATATGAGTTTTGTATTCATGAAAGTACATTTTTAAAAATTTATCAGCAACTTCTCCTGTTGAAACCTCCTCATCACTAATGTCAAGTGCCTTAATTTATCTTCTTTAGTTTTACTGAAGACTAGGATATCATCCAAATATACAATAACAAATTTACAGATGAAATCTTTAAGTACTTCATTCATCAACCTCATGAATGTTCTTGGGGCATTGGTTAAACTGAATGGCATAACAAGCCACTCATACAATCCCTCATTTGTATTGAATGTTGTCTTCAATTTGTGCCCTTCTCTCATCCTTATCTGGTGATAGACACTCTTCAAGTCTATCTTGGAGAAATAATTTTCTCCACTCAAGCAATCCATCAAATCATCCATTCTGGTTAACGAAAATCTATACCTGGTGGTGATCTTGTTGATGGCTCTAGAATTTGTGCACATTCTCCAGCCTCCATCGTTCTTCAGACTCAACACAGTTGGCACCACGCATGGAATCAAACTCTCTCTGACCAAACCCTTTTCCAACATATCTTAGACTTTCCTTTTCAATTCTTCATTCTCTTGCGGTGTCAACCTATATGTGGCTTTTTTTGGCAAACTCACTCTTGGGATAAAGTCAATGTGATTACTAATTCTCTGAATGGGTGGAAATGAGCGAGGTAACTCATCCACCACAATATCAACGAAATTATCCAACAGTTATTGAATTTCCATGGGAAAATCATCCACATAAGTACTCGTAAGGATGATTCTAGGTTTTTTTACCACAACAAACTGCGTCTCCTATTCCTTCTTGACTTCATTCAATATTTCCTTACCACTCATGAGAAGTATGCTTGGGTTGTCTTCTTCCTTTAACTTCTTATCCTCCATTGGAAGAAACATATGTGTACGACCATTCTTCTCAAGGGTGTAAGTATTTTTTCTCCCATCATGTATGACATTTATGTCAAATTTCCATGGTATTCCCAACAAAACATGAAAAACTTGCATGTGTATTAGATCACATAAAATTTCATTTTTATAGCTTCCTATCTTAAATTCAACACTACATTGTCAATTTACCAAGACTTGATATCCCTTCTGCAACCACGATACCTTGTACGGGTGTTATAGGACTAATTGGTAAGTGCGGACACAAACATATATCCCTAGATCCCATTGGAAACTAGAACAAAATAGTATAGAATGCACATTTTTCCTTAAACTTCATCATCATATGAACTATTTTAATGAGTTACAAGTGACATACATTTTAAACGATGCTTGTCCTCACTAGTTTCATCTTTGTAGCTCCTTCCTTGAGTTTGAAAAATTGTAATCGTGTCTAAGAATCACAAACCAACAAAGAGTGAAAACAAAGATACATGTATTCTAATGAAGTTTATGTATATCATCAAGGAATTATACAATAGAAGACAAGATTCTTATATAGGTAAGAAATGCATTATTGTATTAAGTGAATAGAAAGTGGAGAATACAACCCATGCCTCGATGTTGCAACATCCCCTTTCGATGGCTCTTTGCTCCAACACAAACACCTTTGCTCCAAATGTATTGAATGAAGAATATCCATAATCTATCTTGAAGAACTAAAGCAAATCTCTCAAGCATAATCTGAAGTAGAACTCTCCACACAAATATTAGCCTATTCAACCTTATCCTTTTACATGAGATATCCCTCTTTATATAGTGTGAAAAAGAGATGGATGAGGATATTAGGATGATCCCACCAAATCACAGAAGTGAGTAAGATCCAAACAGATCGAAGGCCACCTCATCTTCTAGAAGATTCCCTTCTAGAACATTCGTGAAATTTGGCCTTTCCCATTCTTTAAGTATCGTCGCACCCTATGCACAAGCAACATGTAATGACGTAGCAGCCCAGGTATAGTGCAGAGTGTGATGATCATGAATCATCGCACCCCATGCATATAGTAGGGTGCGACGACCTTCCTTCATATGGTTTTTGGAAGAGGAAAGAAAACCACTTTTCCCATGGAGAAAGTCTCTTTTAATATTTTTTAGGGAACATGAACACATGTTATCAGGTGATCACTAAGGTGACCAAAATAATGTGTAACAAAATGCCCCCCAAAGTATGAAGCTAGAACTCGTGACAGCTGAAATCCTTTGTAGAATGTGTGTGTCAAAAACAAGGAGCGCATCGATCAGGAACCTACAAACAAACAAGCATCTGCATAATATCATACCATCTTTGAGGTAGGAATTCCCATGCTCAGACTACAAGTGACTCTAATCATAAGTTTCAAGTGAGTCATGGCCACTAAACATAGACTGTGGATCCATGTCATCATGATTTAACATAGCCACTAGGAATACACTATTGGATCTATGTTGTAAAAGAACTCAAATTCGAACATAGCCATGAGGCATACACAGTGGATTTATGTGTCAGTGCAAATTCATGAATACTCCATTGCAACCTGGATCAAAATGATAAGATCCAAGGTGTTCATTTCCATCGTCTCTAAGTATGAATCTAACCATATGATTACAGGTGTCGAGGTCAAACATGGTAGAAACCACTTGATTACCGACCATTAACAAAAATCGTTAACAACTGTGAGGGAAATCACCATTGATGTCAATGAATCCCAAGGTAACCTAGTACAATCCAAGGAATGTGAATAAATGAGTTGAAGTTGAACACTCGATGGAATCTTCCAATCAGGGGTCAATGATGTGAACCCATTGTTGAAAGTGAAGAAACCTGCCATTGAGGCATGCATGCTCTACGGTACTAAATGATTTCTAAGTCTTGTTCCCGGATAATGAGTTGAAGTCAACAAGAAAACACTCATCACGAGAGGGCATTGATGTATCCCCCATCAATGACACGAAATATGTAACATATTTGAGGTAGATCAGAATATAAAGTGATTCGGAACTGACACAGGGAAGGCCAACATGGTAGAAAATTTATAACTGTAGATGGATGACTTGATAGAAGACTCGTTCAGGCTGGACTTTTCTTGAACATATGAATGACATGACAATGGTCTTCGTAGCATTGACTTATGGAGGACCCAACATATGAACTTTTGGATGGTCAAAAGAGATACAAATGGATTTCCCAACCTAGATAAAATGATGAAGGTGGGTGTCATGTTCAAGAGCGACTATTACTGTCACTAACACAAATACAGAGACACATTTCTTTTCCAATTTTCCCCCACCATTTCTGAAGAGTAGCTCTTTATTTTTACACAAGCTTGAGGAGGATAACATATTCTTGTTGATGTAATCTCATCCTTCGGACGAGTCCCTTGGAGTATGTTTAACGAACCCTAAGAAGGAGTGGTTTGATCCCATATGGATCTTTCGATGTTTGTTTAACAAGTCCAAAGAGAGAAAACTTAGGGGTTTTCATTTTTAGAGAGTCTAAAAAACACTTAAAGAGAACTCCATCAGGTCCTTTTTCATAAATTAATATGACAAGACTAGAAAAGTGATAACTTACCACTCATCAGATGTTTTCTTCAAATACTTTTACGAGCGTGAAAAAAACAAGGTCACTCGATAATCTTTTCATTTTTAAGGAGTGTGAAAAGAGCTTAAAGAATACTCCATAGGTTTCATTTTTCGTGTCACCATTACAAGTTCAAGAAAATGACAAAAGACTACTCAATTACCTTCTCATGGTTTCACAAGCATGAGAAAGAATTAAGACTTGCTCAGAGATTTTCCTAAAAAACCCTAAAAGGATTTGTACATGTGACAAATATATAAAAACAAACCAAAAAAGCGGACCCTTGTTCCAACATCTCACCTCTAGACTTTTTCAATCTGCAAAAATCAATCACTTGTAAAGTTAGATATCATTTTTGGGATTAACTGCATAGAGTAAGTCATTAATCTATGACCCATATAAGTCATTAATCATCAATCACTTGTAAAATTGTTAGGACTTTAGGGTTTGGATAAAGAATAAAAATAATATAATATACAAATGAAAAGTGCTAAAAGTCAATAAAATAGGTAACAAACCATATTTTACCATTTCATTTGTAACTTTGCCTAAATATTGCTCCAAATCCCTTTTTCACCTCTATTTTCAATTATTGATTGTGAAGTGCACAACGGATCATTTCACAAATCGTCTCAGCAAAAGAGGTAATCTCCTTCTCCTTCATCTTTACATGGTTCAAAAATTTATTTTCATTGGTTAAAATTATGTTTTGGGTTGATTTTTTAGGGGTTACCCATGCGTTGAGGTCGTTGCAGGTGCCCTATATTTGGAACTGCGATGATCTAGGATCGTTGCAGATGACCCTATAGGTAGAGTGCGACGACTTCGTACTGTGTGAATGCACAGGCCTACGACGACCGCAGCCCAAAATTTAAAAAGATGAACCCAATAAGGGAAAACCCTCAAGAAATAAAATTATGTTTCTAATCTTATCTTATGGTTCCTTGGTAGGCTTTCCATGGTTAATATGTTGGAGTGACGTGAACCAGAGAATGAAGAAGAATATTACTTCACCA
>JASDQU010885152.1:22781-39700 GCA_032191745.1 Picea mariana
TTCAATCAATCAAATGTAGGTAGATTACTTACGTTTGTGCCAATCCAGCGGACTGCTCTAGTCAATCTGGCACACCTCCGCGTAGAGACTTCATACATATTGTTTTGCCAATTTTCCAATGCTTATTCTGAATCTGATGAGCATGCGCTTTCACTTCGCCAACTTAGATTCCCATCTGTTGTAGGATTGATATAATCATGTTGTCCTGCTGTCAATTTATAGATATTTTCTATCTCATAGGTGCGGTCTTCTTCTCTTATTATTTATGTGTACCTATGACCTTCATTGGGATCAAGAGGTGCAATGACCTTAAGGCCATCATATTTGAATGTCATTCTTCTCTTTTTTTTTCAAAAACAGTCGAATTGTTGAAATCCCAATTAATTCCTAACAATATTGGGTGAGGGCAGCTATCATCAACAATCTCAATCACTTCAAAATATGCAAATATCCTTACTCCTTCTATCTCCATGGGGACAAGCTCTAGTCTTCCAAAGGGGCTTACCGCCTGCTGATTAGCCATCCTGAGCCTAATAGGAGAGTAAATCAACTTAGGTTTTCCCATCAATGCCCAATTTTGCTTCGTCATAACATTTACTTCTGATCCCAAGTCGAGTACCACACACTATATGTCGTAGTCTCCAATCTGAGCACTAAGGTGTAGTTCCTTGTTTGTCCTTCTTTTCCTAGATACTTGATTCACATCTCTACTTAACAAAGGATATATTCTCCCACTTTCATACTATCTTATTAAGTGTTGTAGTTCCTGCACGGATTTTTCATCTTTTAATCAAATTGATGCAAGTATACAAGAAGTCCATAAGCTTTCTTACCTCTTTTCCTTGTCTAGCTAATGCAGACTGATCAAATGCTGGAGGCATTTCACATTCCTTTACTTTTGGTTGTGCTCTAGATTAAGAAGCTTGTTCTCCTACAAATTATCTTCTTGCTTCTTCAAATGTATACTTTTCTTTCCTTGGATCAAACAATTGTGTCTTATATACAGCTTTTTGGATCATTGATCCATCTGTAGTATTTCCTGGAGTCACCTTGTCTTCTCCTGTAACAGTGCCTCCTCTAGTAATAACAACAACTCGAGGATCCTCACCATGAGGTTCAGATGATATTAGTTATACTTGTTGGTTTCCACCTCATCTTTCCTGAAGTTTTTCTAGCAATAATGGGCAGTCTTCAATTACATGATCAAATGAATTACAGTAGCTACAAGTAGTACAAGAGTTCTGACAATACCTTTCCAAATTTCCTGGTTGAGCACAGTTATAGAAAATGATTTGACCTTGACCTCAGTCCATTCCTCCTCCTCATCCTCTTCCTCTGAATCCACCGCAAGGGTTGAATTTTCCTCTTCCTTGGGAATTGAACTATGCAATGTTTCCTTCTTACTGTATTTCTTCTTAAATTATATATGTATCCCTTGACCCTTCATGCATGAGATCATAAGCCCTACAGTCCTTCTAATCATGCCCCACAGATTTACAGAATGTGTAGTAAAGATTGGTAGGTGTCTGGACATATTTCTTCATGTAATAACATTCACCAGGGCGAAGTCTATTTCTACATACCTCACACCATGGTAGAGTAACCTACTTCAAAGGGTTAGGTGCTCCAGAAGCAAAGTATTCATTAAATAAAGGAATTTCTCTTTGTCATGGCCCTCTAATTTATATATGATACACCAGATATCTTCTCTTTTCTCCTTTCCTTTGTCCTTTTTCACATCTTCAACCTATAAAGATAAACTAGTTAATTGATTTAAGATATGGCTCATACCTGGAATAGATTATCCTATAGGGGTTGCTTCTAGTTTCATGGCAATCTCCAATGCTTCAGCCTGCGAAGCAACTTTTTGTTGCATCAGAGGAACTTTGATATGTGGTAGGAGGGCAGCGATGAACCATTCCTTATTTTGTTCGTCTGGGATCTGAAAACTTAAATGACCTGTCAGAGTCTTAAACCTATGATCAAACTCCCAAACAGGTTCATTCACCTTCTTCTTGATTTCCTTCAACTCTGTAATGCGACTCTGACTTAGGCTTCTTTAATTCTACACTCAATGCAGTCTTAATGTCATTCAGTGGTTTAGGTTGTCCAGGTCCTGAAGCAAACTTCATATACCAACTTAGTGTGTGGTCCCTCAAGGTAGTACTAAACTAAGCTCTGTTAACAACTTCATCGGTGACTTGCTTAATGCTCCATATAGCTTCACATAAGAACCAGTGTTGGTCAGGGTCTTCAAATCCATCTCCTCTAAAAATAGGCAACCTCATTTCATCTGCCATGGAATTTCCTTGGTTTCTTGACTGAGTATGTACTAAGTTGCTTGTAACAGTAATCTGAGTGATCTGATTACTCTGGTTACTCTGGCTACTTAATGCTGCTAAAACAACAGGAAGAGTAATAATACTTACTTTGACAGTAGGTGTAGTACCTAAAATTTTTGGTTCTCCTTGGTGAAGTTCTTCAGTCTCTATTTCCTCTACCCTTGCGAACTATGAATACTCTTCGTCTGTTAGATATGCCTCTTCTCCACTATAGAATCCCTCGTCTCTATAATGTTTCTTAAACAGGGTTGCAAGAGGAACCTCTCTAAACAATCTCCCATTGCATGTGTGTCCAGCCTCTGTGTCACTGCCATTGTCTGAATTCTTGAACATTAGCTCTATTGTGTCTTCAGTATATTCTTCTCATGCAATAGCATCTTAATATTTACTTCAATAAGTGTAGAAACTTTCCTCTAGGTCCCTTAAAGAAATACCTCTCTACTTGACTATATGATTCCACTCTGTCAATAGAAAACTCAGTAATGTACCCTCTAATAGTGCTATCAAACCAGAGATCTACTTCTTTAGACACAACATTATCAACTCTCTTGACCTTCCTGATCAACATCATTGTCCAAACCACAGGTGGTCTAAATCTGATTTCAAACTACCTGTCTACTAGTCAGGATAACCACTCGTATAGCTCCTTACGAACTCCTATAAAGAAAATTTTGTGCACGTCCATGAAGATGTACCTCCCCAACCAGTCTTATGTGTTAATGCTAGGGTTCTTTTTCTGGGATACGGTGAAGTCCCTTTCTTTTTCTACTATTTAGTTCTGAATTTCTATCTTTGATGGAAACCACCTTGACATTCCCTCAAAAATATCATGGTCCCAAAAGCAGAGCCATTTTTTGGCACAGGGGCAGACCCAGGGTTCAACTCTAACAGCACACCAACAAGCCCTAATCTACTATCCCTTTTGGCAACACCTGCGAAGCAGATGAAGTCTCACCCGAAGTAGAAATAGGGGGGTTGTAGGAAACAAGTGTCTACAACCAGAGGAAATGAAAGGTTAATCCAGAAAAACAATGCAATATAACCCAAAGATCCCTTAACAGTCTTACACTTAGCTTCATGAAGTTATCTTATACCTTCTCTCTTTAATAGGGAAAACAACCATGCAATAACAGTATAACAGATATCAAATAACAAAACATCAACCACAAAGAACAACATGATTTACGTGGTTCACCCTCTCCCTAGGGTACGTCCACAGAACTGTGTTTATTGATATATTAGATGAAAACATACAGTTCTATCTGTGCACTTAGTTGCATATCTCTCTCTCTTTCTCTCCCCTCCCTACGCACCTAGCTGCAAGGTTGATCTTTGCACCCAGCTGAAGATCTAGAATACAGACTTATACAACACAACACTTCTCTCTCAATATTGCTCTTATCAACAATAAGAGTAACCAAAAGATCAACAACTGACCTCTTAACTCTTCTAGACCTTTATTTATACATTACATGACTCTCAGACAACCTTAGACCGAAGTCTAGGTGTCAAAACCCTAGGTCCACATGACCTACGTTTTCAGGGCTTTGCCAGCCTATCCTTCCTTATTTTCCATGAGGTGCTCCAAAGAATTCATTGGTGTCTTCTTTCACTTGTTGAGTTGTCCACGATCCATATTCTTTGATTCTTTATCTTCCTTTATCTTCTCTTTCAATGGCTTGATTTTCCTTACTTCATTCCTTCTTTTCTCCTTCTTTAACCACTTCGACCCTTCCTCAGTTTATGTGCCTTCCATGCACTTTGTACTTCGTCTTTATTCTTCCTTAATCTTTGCTTTCTTCCTTAATACATAACCAAGGGCGAAAAAAATTCCTACATAATCATACATCTCCTGCTCAAAGAATCAACAACTTTGTTAGCACTATCACTAATGTGCTTGATAACAAAAGTAAAATTATGCATAAATTCTACCCATTGAGCATGTCTTTGGTTCAAATTCTCTTGTCTGGTTATGAATTGTAAATCTTGATTATCACTATACAAAACAAACTCCTTGGGAACAAGCTAGTGCCTCCATTTTTTTAGAGCTTGTATTAGAGCATAAAAATCTTTATCATAAGTTGAATACTTCCTCTTGGTGTCATTCATCTTCTCGATGAAATAAGAAACAAGCCAATTGTCTTGGCTCAATACTGCGCCAATAGCCACTCCACTGGCATCACACCTTACTTGGAATATTTTCCTAAAATCTGGAAAAACCAGAATCAGTTGTTCTATTATCTTCTCCTTCAGTACTCTAAAACTTTTCTCAACTTATGTTGTCCAATTAAAAAAATTATGTTTTTTCTTTGTGGTGTCCAGTATGGGTGCAAAAATGCCACTGAAATTCCTAATGAATTTCTATAAAAACTTGACAGTCCATGGAAGCTTCTCACCTCAAATATGCTTCTCGGAGAAGGCCATTCTTTGATTTCTGGCATCTTCTCTGGATCCATCTTCAAATCATTTGAAGAGATCACAAAACCCAGATATATGATTTTTGTATTCATGAAAGTACATTTTTAAAAATTTATCAGCAACTTCTCCTGTTGAAACCTCCTCATCACTAATGTCAAGTGCCTTAATTTATCTTCTTTAGTTTTACTGAAGACTAGGATATCATCCAAATATACAATAACAAATTTACAGATGAAATCTTTAAGTACTTCATTCATCAACCTCATGAATGTGCTTGGGGCATTGGTTAAACCGAATGGCATAACAAGCCACTCATACAATCTCTCATTCGTCTTGAATGTTTTCTTCAATTCTTTCCCTTCTCTCATCCTTATCTGTTGATAGCCACTCTTCAAGTCTATCTTGGAGAAATAATTTTCTCCACTCAAGCAATCCATCAAATCATCCATTCTGGGTAACGAAAATCTATACCTGATGGTGATCTTGTTGATGGCTCTAGAATCTGTGCACATTCTCCATCCTCCATCGTTCTTCGGACTCAACACAATTGGCACCGTGCATGGAATCAAACTCTCTCTGACCAAACCCTTGTCCAACAACTCTTAGACTTTCCTTTTCAATTCTTCATTCTCTTGCAGTGTCAACCTATATGTGGCTTTTTTTGGAAAACTCACTCTTGGGATAAGGTCAATGTGATTACTAATTCTCTGAATGGGTGGCAATGAGTGAGGTAACTCATCCACCACAATATCAATGAAATTATCCAATAGTTATTGAATTTCCATGGGAAAATCATCCACATAAGTACTCGTAAGGACGATTCTAGGTTTTCTTACCACAACAAACTGTGTCTCCTATTCCTTCTTGACTTCATTCAAGAGTTCCTTACCACTCATGAGAAGTATGCTTGGGATATCTTCTTCCTTTAACTTCTTATCCTCCATTGGAAGAAACATATGTGTACGACCATTCTTCTCAAGGGTGTAAGTATTTTTTCTCCCATCATGTATGACATTTCTATCAAATTGCCATGGTATTCCCAACAGAACATGAAAAACTCTCATGTGTATTAGATCACATAAAATTTCATTTTTATAGCCTCCTATCTTAAATTCAGCATTACATTGTCGATTTACCAAGACTTGGTATCCCTTCTACAACCATGATACCTTGTACAGGTGTTATAGGACTAATCGGTAAGTGTGGACACAAACAAATATCCCTAGATCCCACTAGAAACTAGAACAAAACATAACAAAATGCACATTTTGCCTTAAACTTCATCATCATATGAACTATTTTAATGAGTTACAAGTGACATACATTTTAAATGACACTTGTCCTCACTAGTGTTGTCTTTGTAGCTCCTTCCTTGAGTTTGCAAAATTGTAATCGTGTCTAAGAATCACTAACCAACAAAGAGGGAAAACAAAGATACATGTATTCTAATGAAGTTTATGTATATGACCAAGGAATTATACAATAGAAGACAAGATTCTTATATAGGGAAGAAATTCATTATTGTATTAAGTGAATAGAAAGTGGAGAATACAACCCATGCCTTGATGTTGCAATGTCCCCCTTCGATGGCTCTTTGCTCCAACACACACACCTTTGCTCCAAATATCTTGAACGAAGAATATCCATAACCTATCTTGAAGAACTAAAGCAAATCTCTCAAGCATAATCTGAAGTAGAACTCTCTATACAAATATTAGCCTATTCAACCTTATCATTTTCCATGAGATATCCCTCTTTATATAGTGTGAAAAAGAGATGGATGAGGAGATTAGGATGATACCACCAAATCACAGAAGTGAGTAAGATCCAAACTGATCGAAGGCCACCTCATCTTCTAGAAGATTCCCTTCTAGAACATTCATGAAATTTGACCTTTCCCATGCTTTAAGCATCGTCGCACCCTATGCACAATCAACATGTGATGACATAGCAGCCTAGGTATAGTACAGAGTGTGATGATCATGAATCATCGCACCCCATGCATATAGTAGGGTGCGACGACCTTCCTTCATATGGTTTTTGGAAGAGGAAAGAAAACCACTTTTCCCATGGAGAAAGTCTCTTTTAATGTTTTTTGGGGAACATGAACACATGTTATCAGGTGATCACTAAGGTGACCAAAATAATGTGTAATAGAATGCCCCCCAAAGCATGAAGCTAGAACTCGTGACAACTGAAATCCTTTGTAGAATGTGTGTGTCGAAAACAAGGAGCACATCAATTAGGAACCTACAAAAAAACAAGCATCTTCATAATATCATACCATCTTTGAGGTAGGAATTCCCATGCTCAAACTACAAGTGACTCTAATCATAAGTTCAAGTGAGTCATGGCCACTAAACATAGACTATGGATCCATGTCATCATGATTTGACATAACCACCAGGAATACACTATTGGATCTATGTTGTAAAAGAACTCAAATTCGAACATAGCCATGAGACATACACAGTGGATCTATGTGTCGGTACAAATTCACGAATACTCCATCGCAACCTAGATCAAAATGATCAGATCCAAGGTATTCATTTCCATCGTCTCTAAGTATGTTAGAGTCACTTNGTTGTAAAAGAACTCAAATTCGAACATAGCCATGAGACATACACAGTGGATCTATGTGTCGGTACAAATTCACGAATACTCCATCGCAACCTAGATCAAAATGATCAGATCCAAGGTATTCATTTCCATCGTCTCTAAGTATGAATCTAACCATGTGATTACAGGTGTAGAGGTCAAACATGGTAGAAACCACTTGATTACCGACCATTAATGAAAATCATTAACAACTATGAGGGAAATCAACATTGATGTCAATGACTCCCAAGGTACCCTAGTACAATCCAAGGAATGTGAATAAATGAGTTGAAGTCAAACACTCGAAGGAATCTTCCAATCAAGGGTCAATGATATGAACCCACTGTTGAAAGAGAAGAAACCTGCCATTGAGGCATGCATGCTCTAAGGTACTAAATGATTTCTAAGTCTTGTTCCCGGATAATGAGTTGAAGTCAACAAGAAAAGACTCATCACAAGAGGGCATTGATGTATCCCCCATAAATGACACGAAATATGTAACATATTTGAGGTAGATCAGAGTATAATGTGATTCAGAACTGACACAGGGAAGGCCAACATGGTAGAAAATTTATAACTGCAGATGAACGATTCGATAGAAGACTCGTTTAGGTTGGACTTTTCTTGAACATATGAATGACACAACAATGGTCTTCGCAGCATTGGCTTATGGAGGACCCAACATATGAACTTGTGGATGGTCAAAAGAGATACAAATGGATTTCCCAACCTGGATACAATGATGAAGGGGAGTGTCATGTTCAAGAGTGACTATTACTGCCACTAACACAAATACAGAGACACATTTCTTTCCCAATTTCCCCCACCATTTCTAACAAGTAGCTCTTTATTTTTACACAAGCTTGAAGAGGATAACATATGCTTGTTGATGTAATCTCATCCTTTGGACGAGTGCCTTGGAGTATGTTTAACGAACCCTAATAAGGAGTGGTTTGATCCCATATGGGTCTTTCGATGTTTGTTTAACGAGTCCAAAGAGAGAAAACTTAGGGGTTTTCATTTTTAGAGAGTCTGAAAAACACTTAAAGAGAACTCCATTAGGTCCTTTTTCATAAATTAATATGACAAGACCAGAAAAGTGATAACTTACCGCTCATTAGATGTTTTCTTCAAATACTTTTACGAGCATGAAAAAAACAAGGTCGCTCGACAATCTTTTCATTTTTAAGGAGTGTGAAAAGAGCTTAAAGAATACTCCATAGGTTTCATTTTTCATGTCACCATTACAAGTTCGAAAAAATGACAAAAGACTACTCGAATACATTCTCATGGTTTCATGAGCATGAGAAAGAATTAAGACTTGCTCAGAGTTTTTCCTAAAAAACCCTAAAAGGATCTGTACATACGACAAATATATAAAAACAAACCAAAAAAGAGGACCCTTGTTCCAACGTCTCACCTCTAGACTTTTTCAATCTGCAAAAATCAATCGCTTGTAAAGTTAGATATCAATTTTGGGATTAACTGCATAGAGTAAGTCATTAATCTATGACCCATATAAGTCATTAATCATCAATCACTTGTAAAGTTGTTAGGACTATAGGGTTTGAATAAAGAATAAAAATAATATAATATACAAATGAAGAGTGCTAAAAGTCAATAAAATAGGTAACAAACCATATTTTACCATTTCATTTGTAACTTTGCCCAAATATTGCTCCAAATCCCTTTTCACCTCGATTTTCAATTATTGATTGCGAAGTGCACGACGGATCATTTCACGAATCATCTCGGCAAAAGAGGTAATCTCCTTCTCCTTCATCTTTGCATGGTTTAAAAAATTTTCATAGGGTTAAAATTATGTTTTGGGTTGATTTTTTAGGGGTTACCCATGCGTTGAGGTCGTCGCAAGTGCCCTATATTGGGAACTGTGACGATCTAGGATCATCGCAGATGACCCTATAGGTAGAGTGTGATGACATCGTACTATGTGAATGCACAGGCCTACAACGATTGCAGCCCAAAATTTAAAAAGATGAACCCAACAAGGGAAAACCCCCAAGAAATAAAATTATGTTTCTAATCTTATCTTATGGTTCCCTAGCAGGCTTTCCACAGTTAAGATGTTGGAGTGGCATGAACGAGAGAATGAAGAAGAATATTACTTTGCCAAGAATGACGTAGGAACAGTTAAGGCCCTCCGGCAATGTGGGTTACTAAAATTCTTCAAGATTTAGGGAATGACGGCCCAGTTGATACTACTTGAGTATTTGGTTCACATGTGGGATGTGAATGAGTGGGAATTTCACACGGGCTCCCACACACTCACCATAGATATCGAGGATATCTATTTCTTGACAGGACTATCTCACGGTGGTTCACGGATGACACTTATAGGTAGCAAGGGTGGCGGTGAGCCTATGAAATACTACGTCAGTCATCATTGTGTGTCAGGTATCGAGAAACATAGCAGTAAGGTAGCTATCAAGGATGTCTGATATTTTCCTTTACAGACTATCTTCTATACTATTACTCACATGGCAAGGAGTGCAGCTCCCCACATGGCTCTATAGAGCCATTTTCAATATGCATTGGAGTGTATGGAGCCCCAAGTCTTCAACTGGTGTGAAGGGGTCCTAAAAAGCATGAAGAAACAACTTACCAAGTGCAGAAGTGGTGGGTTAAAACAATTTGGATATGGGTCTATTTTCGTATCCTTCTTCTTAGAAAGGGTCCCTATCCTATGCTTACAGATGGAGTGGGGTATACCCGCTCCATAGGATCCAAGGATGAAGAGGTGGGTAGATCCCATGGCTCGACATGGAGGCGGTCACATTGTCAGATATGATGATGTATTCTTCCAGTGGCTGAGGACTCAGTTGCTCATGGTTGAAGATTATGCATATGTCAGGATACATTTTCATGCAGATCCGAACCTAGCTCTTCCCGGAGATACCCAGTGGGAGGACATAGGTAAGAAGGAAATTTTGTTTATATAATGTTTTTTTTATTTTAATGATATATAATGTTTTTTTTGTTATTTATCCGATGACTAATTGAGTGTTCTTCGATAATGCAGATGTGGGACCTTATCATCCTCCAGGTTCATCCCCTATCCAGAGGTGAGGGGAGAGAGGTGTCGTAGTAGGAGTAGATGCTACCAATTTTGAGAACATAGAACAAAACCTGGAGGGACTCACCATGAATGTCCCTAATGCCACTATAGATGATACTCCTAGGTGTTACCAATGCCACACGGTGGGCATATCCGCATCTATCAGTCGACTGCTCCATAGAGTAGCACGAGTAGTCATGTGTTATAGCGAGCAACATCCTTGATGCTTTTCTACATGAGGCCATGAGCTTCACATTTTTTATATTTTGGTCTTCGGACAAAAACACTTTTTGTAAACTTTTATCATTATATAAATATAAGGCTTCTACAGGCTTACCCGTTGTATGTACAAAGTGTGATTGGATTTTACAAATTTCTCAATTTTCTGTCTAACACATAATTAGCCAATGCATATGTTAATGTATTTAGACATCTAGGAATGTGTCGATATTCAATATAATCAAAATGATGAATTCGTAAATATACCTTTAACAAGGTAGGACTTCGAATAGAATAAACGTTACTCAACTGTAGGACTACTAACTATGAATCAAGTCATACAACAAGATGACAGATTCCAAGTGAAATGGTGTCAATTAACAACTCGATAATTGCACTGTATTATGTGACATTGTTAGTTGCATGACCTAGGAAAACATTGTGTAGATTGATCAATTCATTCATAGGTGCATAGATTTCCCAAGCAGCAGTTGCTAATTTTTTAGTACTGTGACTAGCACCATCAGTGAAGCCAATGTAGGGTAGTGAATACACTGAAATTTGGAAACCAAGCACAATGCAAGGTAAGCAGTTGAAGGGAAATTCCAAAAATAAAAAAGCACACAAGAGTATGATACATAAAAATACACATCACTCATGCCAAGATGATTTAAGCATAGTACTTCTTCAAGTAAAGCCCATTTATGGGTTCACTCAAAATGATTCCATCATAATCTACTAGCTCATAAGCCCCTTTCTCCAACACTCGTTTTACAATATAAGGACCCCACCACATGGGCTCGAATTTACCAGCCCCTAGAAAATCATGATCTTGCTCTTAAAGAAGAACTAGATCACCTTCAGAAAAAACATGTGGTTTGACATGCTTGTCATACTGAGATTTGACATGCTTTTTATGAGTTTCAATAACTAAGACAGCATCACGATGGGTTTCGTCTAATTGCATCAAATACAAAAGATGTTCCTCCTCATTTGAGGTGTTAGGGAGAAGTTCAACAGCTAGCTTCAAAGATGGGATTTCACATTCAATCGAAAAAAATATTTCGATACCATATTCTAACTGGAAAGGTGTGAATACCATGGCAGACTTAACAGATGTATGATAGGCCCATAATGTTGAGAACAACATCATGTGCCAATTTGACTTTTGAATTCCTACCATCCGTGGAAGCATAGTAGTGAGAACTTTGTTAATTGCTTCAACCTGGCCATTGGCCTGTGGATAATAGGGGGTTGAGTTTTCATGTCGAAGACCCAATTTCTTATTAAGTTCATACATCATGAAGTTGTGAAAATGACTACCGTGATCAGTAATGATGGCTTGAAGGACACCAAATCTAGTAATGGTATGATTGAATATGAACAATGCTACAGTTTTCTCGGTATTATCAAATGTAGGCATCACCTTGACCCATTTAGTGAAATAATCCACAGCTACAATAATGTATCCATGCCCCCCGGTCGAGTGAGGGTTACATGAGATGAATTTGATACCCTATTTAGTGAATGGACCAACAGAAACTACAGGGTGAAGAGGAGCAGGGTGAGATTGGATTTTATTGTTATAGGTTTGACAAGCGTGGAATTTCTGGAGGATAGTAATGCAATCCTTAAACAATGAAGTCCATAAATAACCATATCGTAAGATCTTTTGGGAAGTGGCATACCCAGACATATGACCCCCACATGCTCTAGAGTGACAGTCATTCAAATATTTGTCATCTTCATCGTAGGTGAGATATCATCGAAATATGGAATCAATACCACGGTGGTAAAGGGTATCACCAAGGATGATGTATTGATGGGCTTGATACCGGATACGACAATGATTTGTACCATAAATATCAGGCCAGAAATTTTGGGTCTGGAGATAGATGATAATATCTTGGTACCATATGTTGTCAGAACTGATCAGAAAGAGGGATTCGTCAGGTAAGGAATCCTCTGCCAAATTTTTTGTTTCAGTATAAGGAAGGTCACATATCAATTTGGAAAAAACCAAAGAATTATTTGACTTGGCGCATTCAAACTCCAAATCGAGCTCCTATAGAATAAATATCCATTTAGACTACTTTCCCCTCAACAATTGTTGAGTAAGGATATGTTGCATGGGGTTGCAATCGGAAATGATGGTGGTTCTGTGTAATATGATGTAGTGACAAAAATGTTGAACATCTTGAACAGTTGTCAAGGCCAGTTTCTCCACATGTAAATATTTGGTTTCGGTGATCGTGAGACTCTGACTCAAATAATATATAACATGTTCATCATGTGAATCATCCTCTTGGACTAAAACCATAGCAATGGTAGATTTTGAAGCAGCCAAGTACATGAAATAATCTCAGCTATAGTCAGGTGGAAACAACAGTGGTGTACAGGTTAAGGCGAGTTTCAAAGCTTCAAAATCTTTGTTTGCAATGTCGTCCCATATGATATTGTAACCTTTCTTGAGAATTCGAGTAAATCCTTTCGTTAATTCATCGTAGTTTGGAATGAATCGACGTAAAAAAAATTCCTTCCCTTTCAAACTTTGGAGTTGGTGTAGTGTGGAAGGAGGAGGTAAATTGAGAATGGCCTCAACCTTCAAGGGGTATACCCTAATCCCATGTATAGACATGATAAAACCAGGAAGTCGTCTGGATTCCACACAAAAAACACATTTGTGTGGATTCAAGTGTATGTGATAATAACGACATCGTAGGAAAATGGCCCTTAAATGTGTCGGGTGATCTTGATGATGCATGGAATGCATCAGTAGATCATCTAGATAGGGTTGTACAATGTGCTTAATGTCATGAAAAGAATAACACATAGCACGCTAAAAATTCGCACCAGAATGTTTTAGACCAAAAGGTAGTTTTCGGTAGGCAAAGGTTCCCCAAGGACAGATAAAAGCAGTCTTATGTTTTTTTTTGTTTTTTAATTTGTGCGGGACCTGTTGGCTACGTGATTAACCTGTGGCTTGAGAAACCGTGACTCAGGGGCATCTAAGTCGTCAAAATCACCCGGTGATCGCACCCGGCCTGAGCCACACCAACCCTTAACATGGTTGGATTTTTTGTCCCCGCAGGTTTCGAACCGGTGACTTTAACATCACGGAGTGGATTAACAACACACTCTGTCACCGACTGTCCTACACCTCGGGGACAAAAGTAGTCTTATGTTGATCCACAGGTAAAATATTGATTTTATTATAACCAGAGAAATCGTCCATCAAGGAGAAGATTTCACTCCCGGGACAGTCATCAACAATCTGGTCAATGAAAGGGGTTGGATAATTGTCTTTGGGACAAGCTTTATTGATATCCCTATAATCTACACAAATGCGGATCGTGCCTTGTTTCTTGTTTACCGGAACAAGATTAGATACCCAATTGGTCAAAGCCACGGGATAAACAAAACCAGCCTTAATAAGTTTCTCAACTTCAATATTGATAGAAAAAACTTTATATGGATGTACTGGGCAAAGCCTCTATCAAACGGGTTTAACCTCCGGATAAGTCTTAATCTCATGCACAACAATATTGAGATCAATACCAGAAATTTCTTCATAACTCCAGGAAAAAACGTCACAAAATTCTTGGAAAAGGGCTTTATAAGTGCAGACCTCATCAGTAGAACATGAGGCACTGATGTGAACATTTTCCACGACTTTGGATTTAATCGATATGTCAAGAGGAACGGTAGGTGAAATATTACTCAAGTTCCCTTCATGCAAAACATCGTGTGCTAACTCAGGAAGAGAAGAAATAACAATAAGGGTCGACAGAGTCAAAATCCATTGGTATCTTGCTATAGTCTCTCATTCTAGGAAGAGAATAGAACAATGATGCCCATCGTCCCATGGAGTATCTTCCATAGACATGACCATCATGATCATCTCATCAGTAGGAAATATCACGTGAAACGGATGAGAAGATGTATCACCGAGAGAAGGGGGAGAAGGAGTTGTCAATTGAATAGCTTGATAAGTTAATTCCACCATACTTAAAGGCATTATGTCATCGTAATGAAGACAGTCACCAGAGCTAGGTACTATCCATGGGTCACAAAACTCATGGGTTTCATGAACAGAGATTGATATCATGTTAATTGAAGCGACAAAAGGAGAAGGAATATCGGGTGGTGGAATAGGAAATGTACCCATCAAGGTTGAATCTTTTAAAAGACCCACTTCTACATTCTCATAATTGGGAGGTGTTTTTGAAATAAAAGGTACTTTGCGAGTATGGGAATCATAATTAAAGAAGTCAAAAGTAACGACGTTTACTCGGTGCAGGAAACATAACACATGGAAAAGAGTAGACACAACTGTGTGCATGGAATCAATCCATCTATGGCCAAGTAGAAGGTTGTAATCAAGAGGTGCATCAAATACCTCAACCTCGACATTAATCACTTTACCTTCTAACGTAATAGACAACGAAGGAAGAACATCGTAAGGTTTAAACCCTGTACCATTGAAGGCCTTAAGAGTATTGTGAGACTCGGTAAGGGCAGGAGAGCCAATATATTTCCAACAAGTAACAGACATAATGCAAGTCGAGGCTCCTTCATCAATTACGATTCAACAAATATTCTTATTTTCCACAACAACTTGGATCTGAAACGCTAATTGAGGAGGAAGCCTTGGAATATGATCTTCCAAGTCAAATATTATCAAATTGGTATCGATAGGGTGAATTCCACCAATAGCCTTTAATAGTGCCTTCCATTGAGTAGGACAACTTTGAAGGACTTCGAGAGACAACATCATAGAGGGTGTGTGTGCATTGTCTTCTACAATACTGTAGTTTTGGGCAGCATGTGCGTGAAGATTAAATGAAGACTTTCAAATAGCATCCTTGGGAGGGGGATGAAGAACTGTATCTAGGCTCAGTCTTTCGACATGAAAAGAACCATTTGGAGGTGAATTTGGGGGAGGAGGTTCAACCAACGAAGGTGGTAAATCATCAACTTTCTCTTTTGAAGGAGAATAATCTTTGGCTCGAGTTGCAACTACAACTTTGTTCTTCTTGGAGTTACCAGTACACATAAGGACATAAGACGTTGTAGAAGGAGAAGGTTGGTCATGAATGACCAATTGGGGTTGATGCCAAGAAGGAAAAGGTTGTGACAAGATGGTAGGTATAGGAGGTTTCTCGATCCCTTGCAGGAACTTAGTAACCTCAGCACGTCATCAAAAATCTTTCGTATAATGATCGTCACCACAAATAAGGCAAGGATAAAGAGGTTTGCGCTTATCTTTCTCATTAGCAGGAGGTGTTTTGGGTTTCTCATATTGTTGATTATTATTTTTTTCCTCCTTATTCTTACCCTTTCCTTTCTTCTTATTTTGATTTTTATCAGTAGGTGTAGATTGAACCGAATTAACTTCATAAGTTTTATCGAGGGAAGGAGTAGGAGTAGGAGTATTTTGTACATTAGAATTGGTATACTTGGGATTGGTATGACTGGCTTGTGTAGACTGAGTCTCAGCATGAAAGGTGTCAATCACACCATTAGCAACATGAGAAGATACTGGATGTGTTGGGGTAGGATTCATGGATGGACAAGGAGCATCAGGGATCAAGTCATAGAGTGTGCATGTTTGTGAATAAATGAGATCCAAATATTGAGCACGACTAATCTCCTTCTCTTCAATGACAACACCACCCATGGGAACATCACAAGCAATAGCACCAATGAGCGATTTGGTAAACCACTCAGCCAATAGTTGATCAGGAAGGGGAACTTTGATTAAGCATCTTCTCCTCCTCCACTGATGGATATGATCAAAAATATGAGTGGAAGAGGATTGTTTAAAAGAACTCAAAATTTCCATTTTTGTTTCATATCGAATAGGAAACTAGTAATGCGTTAAGAAGTACATGCATAAGGTGTTGAATTCATTAAAGAATCCTTATGGTAACTCAATATACCATTTGGCTACCGAACCCATGAGACTTCATTGTAAAATTCATAATCTTATGGATTCATACATCAACAAGTTGGACGAACACCAAAGATGAAATGGCATGACGTGATTATTTGGGTCTTCTCCTGATCAACCATCGAACTTAGGAATTTCAGATGATAATTTATTTGGTATGACGAGCCAATAAGGATAATGCAAAATAGGATCATTCAAAATCCTAGATAAATACGGTAAATCCAAAGTAGCAAGAAAAGGAAACTGTTTGTTCACTTGAGGAAATTGGTATTTTTGAGGAGGTAGTCTTGTAGGTATACCAGTAGGATCATAA
>JASDQU010901244.1:0-11429 GCA_032191745.1 Picea mariana
ATATATATATATAAGAATCTTGGATTACATTCTAAAACAAAATGTATGAGTGGAAGACTAACAAATGAACATTGACCATTCTAATAGCCGAATGGTAATGTGCATAATGCACAGGTTCATGATTCATCGTGAACAAAAGGTTCATTATTGTAGCATGTTGATTTACCAAGAAGGTTGAGGTGAACCTAACCAAGGCTTCTTAAGGGAAGGAGCAGGAAGATCCTAGCAAGGAATAGACTGCATAAGCAAAGAAGGAGAAAAGGGGGAGTACTTTTCTCACCCCAAAACTCTGCATTTTTTATTAGAGTTGTGGAAACAAGCATAGCTGGAAAAGGGGAAATAAATAGATAAGTAAGTTTGAATGAATAGGCTTGGTTAAGCCACGATAAGTAAGGGAAATGAAGCATTGGAAAAAAAAAACTCAATTGGACTAAAATTCTAGGTCTATGTAGAAGGCGTTGGGAAAGGGAGGAGTTCCTTGACCCCTTCCTTGTTGTTTGTTATATTTCTCTGGCACGAGAGATTGATTTACTAATGCAAGTAAGTGTTTTGGCATAAGGATTCTAATGGTTGTATGATCAAAGAATACAATTGAAATTGGGTTGTTATTTCACTAGCTAACACATTAAGGAGTAATGTGGTAGAGTGCATAGAGATATGTTGGGGAATATATGAAAACAATTTATTAATTTAGATGCTATGATACATGCATTTTTGTTTTGCATGACGACATATATATATATATATATATATATATATATATATATATATATATATATATATATATATATATATATATATATATATGCCATGTATAAGAAATGATTGGAGATGTTGGGAAAGGGCAGTTTCCAATGGTAGATGACCTCTAATAAAGGATAACTGCAAGAAGGCTGATGTTGAAAGATTGTTGAAAGGACTTTGGGAGCCCCATGGAGCACTACTGATGAGGTAAAAATAAAAAAAATGGTGCTAGCAACCATAATATGTATACAAATATTCATGCCCGTGTGGCATAAGGTATGGAGGGATTTGGTAAAAATCTCCTCTAAGGTATTTTAATTTCTTACTGATATGCGAATAATTTTGAGTGGCTATTGTATTCCATTTCTACCCAAGCAGGGTAAGATTCAAGAAAGAAGAATCTGAATAATAGAGAGAGGAAGTCTATGCCATTCCAAGATGAGTTATAATCCTTGCAAGAAAATGCATGAGTAAGGAGTACCATGGGTACAATGACCAATCTAGGGAGATTGGGAATAAAGGTGCTCATAGTTAGCACGTTGCATGGAATGTATTGAGGAAATGCATGTTTGCATAAGAGGGAAGACAATGGATTTTCCACTAAGGAAGGAGGACCTTCCAATACTCCACTTGAATTGTGTAGTTGTTAAAGAAAATAAAATTTGGGTGGCCATGAGTGTTGGCACCTTGGTTACTAATGAAGGAAGAATGCTTGGGTGCATTCAAGAACAAATTTTTGTCTGATATGTGTTGATTTGGGATCATGATCAGCTTGTAGCAAGAAGCACAATCCTGCTGATATAATGAACACGAATGAATAAGCCATATGGTGAAGAGGTTGGTTAATATCCAACACACCATGGAAAAGTGCTTGTCATAAAGTGTGGAAAACTTGAAATCAATGCAAGGCAATGGGTATGAATGAGGTTATGAATATTGACACATTGATTAAAGTCATTTTATATTTGAATTGTACTTGGAAAATTTAGTATGTTGAAAGGATGCATACGTAAATAATGATATTTCCTTTTGCTCTATACCCTTGAATGGATGAAAATGACTTGGACTGTTAGTATGCATAGTTTTGAAAATATAATGTGCATGAAAACTAACAATTTGTTTGGCTAAGGAATGTTGAAATTGTAGGAATAAAAGGGTCTTGGATATGAGAGTGTTGTAAGCCCATAAGGAATACCAATTGCATGCTGAGATAAAATGATATGGGAAGGAAAGTACCATACTTGTGAATTTGGTCCATGTGCGGAACAAATCTGACAATAAATGTGGAATTTGGAAATCTGTGGGTAATAGATTTGCAAGAAAATTCTAAATTTGAAATTGATGATAATTTCTCATAATTCTGTATACTTGTGATACAGGTGAGATGAAAAAAAGATCTTTCTAGGGAGGACATGTGGAGGATGTCAAGGTGGAAAGCATGAAAAAGGCTACTATTGAGACATGAGAACCCCATGGCAAGTCATGATCGCCCTAGAAGATGTTGTGTTGTGGAAACACAAGCCAGAGGGACACCTTGACAGAGCAAGTTTGAGGGATGCCTCAACTGTAAGGCTCAATGAAGTATTTAGAAATATTCCTTAGCAAGAAATCCTTGGAAAGGCAAGATGGATCACCCGAGGGACTGTATAACAAAGAATCAGATGCTTGAGCTTGGGCTTAGAGGGTAAGTGACCATAAGGAAGAGGAGACTTTGATAATTCTTATACACTATTGATTGGGATCATGCACACAATGGGTATGTCCAGGAAAAAAAGTGAGCCAATATAACAAGAAATCCATGTGGATGCGAATCCATGAACTACATAGATAAGTATTGTGCTAGATTTTTGAAATTTTCCATCTTGAATTTTGCACAAAATTGAAATGTTTCCGCATGAAATTGTGATTAATATGCTTGTTGTCCAAGATTATTGAAGGCATGTGACGAAGGCCAAGAGTTTGGAAAGGTCCTGGCCAAGAAAGAGAATCAATATTTTTGAAACAACTCAATGACAAAGACATGACAAGTGTTACTAAGAAAGAACCCGAGGACGATGTTCCTTTTTAAGGGGGAGGGGATTGTAACACACCTGTTTCCCCTAGCTTGTAATTAATCTTTAATTATGACCACCATGCTATGACATGGGAACAATGTAAATGTATTATTGTATATATTTCCAATGACTGACTATGGGGGTGAAGCCTTGAAGTACTGGCCATGATATCACTAGAGGAAAAGAGTGGGGAAACTGTGGAGAGGGTTCATTATGTCATGATGACCCAAATTTCTCCTTGCTGAAATAATAATCCTCATCTTGATCCCAAGGAGAAATTAGTTAATAATAAAAGGATTGGTGGTTGAACCATCAACCACCCTAATGAATGGAAGCATGGAGGGTCTGGTTGGGGAGACAAAAAACTGTCAGCCCGAAGTACCACATAGGGAAATTTTTACTACAGGCCCAGACTGAACCTAGTTTCCTTCTGACAGAAGGAACAAGATAGGTCCAGAACCCTCCTAAGGAGGAGAAAGGCATGAAAGAATACACATGAAGGCAAACAAGAAAGAGACACATCAATGGAAATGCACGACCTAGATATGTATAAGAAAGGAGGAAGAGCACGTGAGGCACTCCGGCTGAAAAGAAGAACTGGAAGCTTGATAAGTTGTTATGGTTACTGGATAGAAAAAGTGAAAGGATCTTTGAGAATTTGCAGAAGACATAACTTGAGAAGAATTTCACGAGCTTGATGCCGAGGGAGGATCTGATAAACCTCACAGAGGCTGTGACAGAGAGAGAGAGTCTCTAAGAAACTACAAAATTTCCCTAGTGATATCATGGCTTGGCACCTGGGTGGCCAGAGTGCTAAGAATGAATGCCTCCGAGCCTATGGTTGGGTGGAATGGAAAACACCCATAGTCAGTTGGTTGGATGCAACTTGTAATAGATAAGAACTTCATATACCGTGTGCACTTAAATTGGATTGTATGAATTGAATATCTGTGATTGTGATACATTGTGCCTCTCTGAAATTAATGGTAATAAGGCATGCTGTTCTTCTATAAACTGTTGTATTAGAATGGTTATAAAATGGAAAGTTTGGTCTCTAGGCTGGTTGGAAATTATTCAAGGTGTTTTCTCAAGGAATACCCTCACAATTATGGAGTCGGGGCAGACTCAATGGGACTACTATAGTCCTATTGACCCTTCAAAAATAAATTTCCCCCCAAATTAGAGCTTAATCTCTGTAAATGGAAGGTGTTTCCTTCAAACCAATCACCCAAGAAGACCACAGACTCATGCCCAAGACCTTAACAAATTCATGGACAAGATTTAAGTGTGTAGCCTATGAGAACTCTCGAGGGACTCATATGACCAATGTTCTGGAACCTTGTGCTAGTACGAAAGGAGTTAAGCTCTTATTGGCTTCAGAGCTCTAGGAGTTCGGAAATCCGAGATGTTATAACTTCACAATCGCCAAAACTCACGAATGCCAGAGTTGCGAAGTGACGTTAGTTGTATATTTGAGGACACCTGGGAACTATCACAAGCATTGGATCTATGTCATATTCATCTGGCATTGATCACTTCAGGAGAGAAAAGGCATTATAACACCAAAACCTTTGAATGGTGGAGTTGCAAAGTATTATGGATCATCTATCTTCATATCCTTTGGGATCCCTCTCAGCCGTCCGTTCGTAGGGATGTGCGTAACATGTAGGGTGCTCTTGGGGGTCCCTGTGTCGAGTGACGATGATGCCATGTGTGGCGAATTTGTGGCAGAGCAAAGAGATGTTGATGAACTGAGGCATGTGCCTCGTATCTTTCCAATGAGTTTCTGGTTGACAGGTGTCCCTTTAGGAGTGGCCTAATACTAAGACCAAGGGATCCCTGAGCTATATTTGCGAGTCGTTGATCTGGGGAATCCATGGAGAACCCCTCCCAACCATCTAATCCACCAGTGGAAGGATTCACATGTATCACTTTGACGAAGTCCTACTATGAGAGAAAATAAGTATTAAGTGGGTAGAACTCCCGAATGTCGAAATCACAAATCGATGAGATCCGTCGATCCGATGGTCATTCAGGATCCCCTCTGACTGTTAGATCTAGACCATGGTCAACCTGATGCTGACCACTTTGGGAGTAAGGAGGAATACACACCACAGATTCCCCGAACACCGAAGTTACAATGTAACCAAGGCCGTCGATCCAAAGATTACGTGGACAGACCTCGACTGTGAGATTGAAGGGCTTGGAAGGCTATCAGTCCAGGGTGATGTGGCATGATGACATCACCCAAGGTTATGTGGACCCATGTTTGACGTGCCAGGTGTCACCTGGATTCATACGTTTCGCAGACCCTATGTGCCCATTAAGACATGACACATTTCACCCACTGTAGTGGCCACATGTGATTTCTTCCTCATCCCGTGTCACCTCTGGCACTCACCAGTTGGGTCCAATTGGTGAGAGGAGTATTTGGGACCCACCAATACTTGCCTCTACATCTAGCATGACACCACGTGGTGATATTCTGAGACTTAAAAAGTTCAGCAATTCGAGACTCCAGAGGACATGCGTACGGTAAGAAAAAGGGACGTTCAACGACGAATGTCAAATTCTTCACTATCTTTTTTGTTAGATGAGGATTAAGTCTCTTCGTTGGTTTGGACGATGGATAGACCTTCCCTGCGGGAGGTAGGAACGCGAGGATGGTACTAATGAGGTGGAGCCACATGGCCCTCAATTAATAACGTTTGAAGAACTTCGGGAGGCCATATCTTGTGAACCAGAGGTCGGTTTAGAGCCCAGTAATAGTTGTTAGAAAGATATGAGCGAGTAGAAAAGGATGAATACCTCAGAGAGATGATTTAATAAATTTGTTTTATTCCCCATCCATAAAAAGGGTACTTAGGGGTTGGGTGTGTTACATGACCCTAGTTCTATTAGGAGGGGTGGAGGCATTTCCCACTATGTATCCTCTAAAACCTAGAGTCATGGGAGGACGGTGTTAGCTCACACTCCCCTAGATGTGTGATGATGACTACTAGTTGCCTGCCGAGGAAGCTTGGTCAAGAAAGTTGACACTTCCACTTACAGATTCTATCTGGAGTTAGGTTAATATAGTTGACGTTGCAAGATATTCCAGCAGAGGAAGGATAGGGATGGAAGATGGAAGTAGGTTAGGGAGGAAGGATGACTAAAAGTAATTGAGAGTGTGTGGAGCTTTCACATTATAGTATAATTTCTTGATTTCCTCTTTTTGAAAAATGTGTATATATGCATATTTATAATTTCTTAACTGAACTACAATTATCTAAGTGAATGTTTCTTGTGCTAAATTATTATAATTGAGGTACTTTGCAAACATTTTAAATGGTTTACTATATTTTATGAAATKAATGGTCTTGTTGATTGGATTGGACGCATACAAGATTTACTTTAGGTGTGATAATTATTGTCACTAGTACATGTGCGAGTCRTGTATGTGCTAGCTACACATGCATGCCTTGCACATGTACACTAGTATGTATAAGTGTTTTAACTTTATGATCTTGTTGATTTGATGTGGATGTATGAATCATGTGTCATTACCCTTTTATTGTAAATTAGTCTAACTTCAGGATGAATTTTATTGAAGGGTGGGTGTACGTAACAACCCAATTTGATTATTTATTTATCATAGTTGTTAATTTAAATTTAATTAATTATTAAAATAAATTCAATGAGTCTTTTTATTATTTTATTATTAAAAAGGTAGGTGAAGTAATTAATGGGGGGATAACGCTGTTGGGAAATTAATGAGGGGATACGTAAGTTGGGGAATTGAAGGAGGGAGAGGGATTCGAGAGAGGAGGATAAGGAAGAGGGGAGAGGATTTGAGATGGATCTTTTTTTGGTTTTGGGAGGAATTGGGGGAAGGAGGCAAGGAATAAATTCTGAAAGACAGAGAAAGAAGGTGGAAATTGGAAGAACAGATTGTTTTTGGGAGATTTTACAGGGACACTGCTGTTGCTGGGAACTTTGGGCTCAGGGGCCAGGAAACTGCAAGGTTTCCTAGAACTACGGAGCTGAAGAGGCTGTTCCTAGTTGACTGGGAGGTTAATATTCAATTGGGCAGTTTGGGCAAGAACAAGAACAAGTGAACTAAGGGATAAATCAACCAACCTGCAGGTCTAGGTATGTATTTTATTATGCTATTTTTGTTATTATGCTGTTGTTGTTATTATGCTGTTTACCAGTTTATTCCTGGTATAAAGAAAACCATGAAAGAAGACTACAAACTAAATTGCAGTTATTTCAGTAGGAGATAACAATATATATATTTATTTTATTTTATTGAGGTCTTGAAATAGGAAGGCATTACAATTGACTTTAGTAGTCAAATCCCTACGTGGAGGGGGTCCTTTGTCCCCCAAACAAGAGGGTCTCTTACACCAATTTGATGTCTGGCTTGGTCGTGACCTCAAAAATAGATTATTATTATTATTATTATACAATTTTCAATATACCTATAAGTTTAACTTTGTATAATAACTTTTTATCCTAACCACTAAACCACAACTTGATAAATCTAAATATATAGTTTTAAACAAAATTATGTGTATGATTATTATAAGTGTGTTGACATTGATAAAAAAAAAACCAACTATTTAATCACAACGTGTTTAATCTAGATATATAACTTTAGCCAAACAACTACATGTGTGATTATTGTTATAAGTATGTTGTGCGCTACAAATGCTTGCTTGGTAACACACAACATCTATTTCTTAAGGAATACCAAACACAACATCTATGGCTTAAGTAACACCAAAATGTATGCTATTGATTAGTGAAGTCATTGATTTCCCAACATGGAATCACTTCATACTTTGCAACTTCACGAAGGAGCTCTTTAGTCTTATTTATATTTTTTCTATCATTTTAAAACTAATAAGTTAAGGATGATTCTAATTACTCTAGCTCTTTAGTCTTATTTCTATTTTTCCTATCATTTTAAAACTATTAAGTTTATAAATTTATAACTAATAAGTTAAGGATGATTCTATTTACTCTTTTTTCCTTCCCAATTTTTTTTTGAAGTGCTAATTCTAAATAAATATAGTCTAGTAAAGACAACCTATTGGGCATCATAGTTAAATCATAGACCCCTCAACATAAATGGGGCCTTAGGCTGGAAGACCAAGTCCCTCCAATCACTAATGAACCACAAATGATATCGGATCTATTTTCCAATTAGGAAGAGAGTGATAATGATATATTTTTAAATAATGGGTTGAAAAAATTATCATTATGAGGATGAATAAAGATTTTATTTTGAGTTTGAGGTAAATGCAATTTTTAACCTATATTGTTTTGTAACAATTATTTTTATTGACTTATTTCTTTCTACATGGATTTTACGAGTTTTTTAAAGGGTCAACATGGGTGGATCATCTATTTCAAACTCAACTCTAATGATCTATACCAAATAGTGTTGGAGTTTGCCTTGCACTCTTGTCAAATTAATAATTTTTAATGTTTTTAGTTTCTATATTCCCTACCACATAAAGTTTTATCCAAATATATGCTCTTTGAAATTTTGTTAAAATTTTTATCCTTAATAACCAAATTTGGAGTTTGCTTGCACTCTTGTCAAATTAATAAATTTTAATGTTTTAGTTTTTATATTCCTTGCCACATAACGTTTTATCCAAATATATGCTCTTTGAATTTTTGTTAAAATTTGTATCCTTAACAACAAAATTTTGTTAAAGAACTTAAACTTAAAAATTAAAAATAACATTTTTATCCTTAATAACAAAATTTTGTTAAAGAACTTAAACCTAAAAATTAGAAATAACTCATGGAAGCTATTGCCCATGGCTCATATCCCTCATAGCCATCAATCCTAAAACTAAAAGTGGAGTTGAAATGACAAGGAACTAAATGTGTTGCTTTTGTAAAGGGACCATGCCTAGAAACAAAATACTTTATATGCCTCTTTGCTTTGTGGTTTTTGTTATTGATCAACGTTTTTTTTTTTTTTTTCGAGGAAATGTACTCACAGAAAACCTTCCAAATACTTCCCCATGTTCCATGGATGGTAAGCGAGGTAATCCGTTGGCCCTGATTACGAGGCTTCACCCCGGGGGAATTAAGAGAGTTGAACCCATGACCAACAACAAGCATTATAAGCTAATGTATGGCTACAGACTAATTGAGCTAACCCTCGGGGCTGCTCAACACTTTTTTTGTGACTCTTTCTTGATGTATTTTCTTGGTTATACCTCGATGACCATTACTTTTCTCTCTATCTCGTTAGCCTTTCTCTACAAACCATTTCTATTGCCTTGTATTTTGTTATTGTCACACTTTCCACCATTTGCATAGTTTTCCTGCATATGAATAACATTACTGGATTGGAAAAGGTCATCAAATCTTTGTTGTGTATATCTAATTGTGGCTCTCTATTCTTAATTCTTAGGACCCCAACCTCCAAATCCTAAGAACATTTTCTCAACATATTAGGATAATAACCATGGTATACCTTGCTAACATAAGGTGCAAGATGTGATTCTTTCTCAAACAAATGTGCAGGAAACTCCTACAAATCAATAGATCTATCATTTGTCCCAACTTAAGCATACTATCATCAACAAAATCAACAATCAATGTAGGTTATGCTCTCCACAACTCAATTGAATGGAATTCAACGGTAAAAAAACAATGACATGTAAAAAATAACCTTCCTACAAATCAATGGTAGAATGACCTCCAACTAGCAAAGGAGTCTCACTATATCTAAGTCCTTACTTAAAGGGTCTCATCTTAGGCTTAATAGGGAGAATGATACCTATCCACTCTCACCAAGTCCTCCACCTTTATATCTAATCTAGAACAATGAACTAGGACCAAATACCTCTAATATGTTGGAGAATAGGGTGGAACATGTTATGAGATAGATAAAGAATTATATAGATAATCGAAGAGGGAATAAATTTTTGAAGACAAAGGTGGTGTATAAAGACAACATTACAACACTTAAGCACATCACACTGTGATTATAAAATTACAATGCATATTGGAAATCTTGTACACAACAATGATATCACTTGATTGCTTCATTATAATGACCTAGGGGGTCTACTATTTATACCCTCAAAATCTAACCAACTTTCATGAAATCAGGAGGATCTATCGTCGATTTTTAGAGTTGACTTCATCAAGTCCATGTTGTCTAGTCAACTCAACAAGGATGATTGACCTGACCGTCCATGTGTCCAACTCATAGTCGATTTCTTAGCTGGTCAATCCACCAACCGAATATCAGTGACTGCTAGTTGATTGTTCAACTAACAAATTTGTCGACTACTGGATTGATTGATATGGAGATTTGGTCGAGCACTCGACTGATTGTTTCCAAATTTAGGTCAACCGCCCAATCAACTGATTCCAAGAGAAGTGTGATGAACCATCATAAATTTATGTTCCAAAAGCCCCCCATCAACACACATCTCTTGAGATTTGGGAGGTGAAATTACGTCATTATGACACCCCCCCATAATTACATCTCCCTGAAGTCCAAGCATCATACAAAGCTTGATAAATATAGCTTTAGATAAATATTTAGTGAAGATATTAATAACCTGATCATCTATTCTACAATATTCAAGAGATACAACATTCTCATGAACCAACTATCTCAAGTAGTGTGCATGGAGATCAACATGCTTAATATTACTATGGGCAACATGGTTTTATGCAACTTGAATGACACTTTGATTTTCACAGTATATTGTAGTCAAGGTTTGAACATGAAAGCCAAGTTCTCCTAGAAGTTGATAGATCCACACCGCTTTAGTACTTGCTTGAATAGTGCCACGATATTTTGTTTATGTAGTCAATAAGGAGATTACCTTATGTTTCTTGCATGACCACACCAACGGTCCAGTGCTGAGATGAAACACATAACCAAAAGTGGACTTCCAATTATCACTGTTGCTATCCCAATTAGAGTCGATGAAGCTGACTAACGAATTTGAACTTTGACAATACTTGATGCCAAAATGAGCGATACCCTTGAGATAACAGACAATTCGTTGACTTCTTTCTAGTGGCTTTCTCTGGGGTCTTGCATAAACTGAGAAATCACACTAACAACAAAGGAAATTCCAGGTCGACTATGAGTGAGATAGATAAGACTGCTGACCAATTGTTGATAAATTCTAACATCGACTACGAGGTGTTTAACAAGCTTTGTTGAGCTTTACTCCAGATAGAAAAGGAGTAGCACATGTCTTACAATCAACCATCTTAAAATGTGTCAAAATATCCATTGCATGTTTATATTGAGAAATGAAAAAACTATCACATAGTGGTAATACTTGAAGACCCAAAACATAATGCAGAGTACCAAGATCGATCATGTCAAAGGAGTCAACAAGTTGTTTCTTCAATCTAAGAATGAGATCAATATTATTGCTAGTAGTGAAAAGGTCATCAACATACATGTTGGGCCCTTCATTTTGGAGGACATTCAATTTTGTGAAAGTATCACAGTTTTGCGTAAAAGCATAGTAGGGTGGAGGAAGGATAGAAGTAGTGAAAAGTAGTTATGAGGGGTGGATAATGTTGAAAAGTCAACAAGAAACATGTGTCTAATTTAGTTTTCCCTTAATTAAATTAGACAATAAA
>JASDQU010902885.1:0-11203 GCA_032191745.1 Picea mariana
CATTGAATTCCTTGTTGACACATCAACTACAAAGGGGGAGAAAAGCCAACCCCATTTTTGGGCTGTCTAGAAGATTTCTTTTTTCATAACTAGGAGAAATAAGTGTGTCCATTTTTTATTTCAACAATGAAAGAAATATTTTTCTTGAATGCTTAAATTTGTGGGCCTCCCTATAGAAAATATGCAGTTATCTTGTGATCAGTTATACAATTATTCTGAAACTGTTTTATCACATTTCAAAAATGTTATATATCTATATGTATAGTTTTCAAGAAAAGGAGACTTGACACTTCCAACCCTATTGTGATCTAATACTTGTATCACCAATATTGTTGGGCATTTCGCTAGTTCCATAGAAGGTGCCTGATTTGAATCGTCAGGCACATTAGTCTATGTCCAATGGATTTACTATAAATGCCATCAAGGAATATGGGAAAGCATACTTTGGGTTTCTTCACAAGGCTTTCCTTGGAAAAATATAACTCCCATTTTTATTGCTAATTTATCATTGGCTGRGGTTTCAAGAATGGACCATATGACAAATGAGTCTGGAGACAAATKAGCCCTCACTCTTATCTAGTCATTRCACAGAAGACAATAAGTAGATCTTTGTCAAATCCAAACATGCCATCTGTCACAACCCCTATAACCATAACAATCAGCCCTTGACCAGATCAGAACAAGATTTSACTTTTACCATAGCTACAAAGGTTTGTGACTTATAGCCGAATTGATCCGTGCTGCCYCTACAATGAGCGGAAATAATTCCAAAGTAYTTYCCCTGYTGTTCTTACCATAATTGACTTAMGGCTCATGTCTTGGCTGAATTAATTCCTGTTGTCTCTGCAATCACCAAGTGTAATTATAAGTACTTTCACTGCTKCTTATCAGTTTCCTAATCATTCTTTATAGGATTTTGATCCCTGAAATGGTTGAACAACCCCTCGAAAGTAGCATGTAAAGATAAGAATCCAGTGCAACTCCATTGTCAGTGTCCCAAAGTGAGACGCTAACTTCTAATGGAGAAGTGGCTTCTACTGAAAGGTTATTGAAAGAAGCAGAAATTTGAGTGGGAGGGTTCCAAGTATCTCCATTTCTAAAAGCTTTCTAATAACACCCTCATTTGAACTCAAGCGTAGAGTTATCGGCACGTCATATTATACTCGTTGAGGTATAAAAATGAATCCTTGTACTGGAATTTAGACACCCATGGAGACCTTAACTAATGACAGGATACTGCTGAAGCTCGCTGATTTGTCAGATAGAATAACTAAGATGAGTTGCACCAAAATGTAACTTTAATTAGTGATGCAGGAGCATCGCCAATGCCAAGCGAACGTGGGGCACACACCAACGCATTTTGGGCACATGATGAATTGTTTAAAAACTTTTGAAGTTGGATGCGCCAAAACGTAAATGTAATAGTTAAGGAGAGGCGTACTTCTTGATTTGTAGTCAGACCTTGAGCGTCCTGCTCTCGTCTGAAAGACTAAGAAGGCATTTATGTTAATTAATGTTAGTAGGTAGCTTTGAATTCTCGGATTAAACAGTTTTAGGAGCCGGAGGGAAAACGGATATAGACACCCTCACTTGTATCATTGTAACATTAGCAAGATAAGCAGCATTATGAGCATAGAGCATAGAGAAGAAGAACAGAGAGTTGTAGTTGAGAACACCCATGTACATAAGTTTTGGATTAATACATAGAGCTTTGACTTAGATTCATGGTGTTGTGATATTCTCTGTGTATGCGTTGTTGAATGTTATGCTCAGGAATGTTTTACTCTTTCTCTCATGCATTTGTTGTTTATGTTGTGTATGAATGATTTCTTGTTAAACGTCTGAAATCTGAGAGAGAGAGAGTAAGGGAAATGAGTTTCGATTGTTTCTCTATCTAAGCAAGAGTTCCTGCAAGGAGTGTAGTTGAATTGTCCGCAAGGAGTGCGTTGACAAGAGTTCAGAGTTTTATCTCTGAAAGTTCAGGAGGGTTAACTCTTGTTCTCATTTCCTCAGAAGTGCAGTTAGGCACAGAAGCCGTGCAAAGTGTGCGCAGGCCGAGGGTAATTTCAGGGTTTGTAAGACCTGGAAAATTGTTGAAGGACTAGTGCTGCAGGGAGTGCGCAAAGTCGAAGGACTTCAATTCTTTGAAGTAATTGAAAGATTCGCCGCAAGGAGTGCGTGCAGGAGTCTTCTTTAAGACTCGGAGTTGGAGAAAGCTCAGGAAGTTTAGCGCCTTGAAGTATTGGAAGGAGGCGTAGCCACTTTGGTTTGCTGGCGGACAAGTTTTCGTGAAGATACCGTGTTCATTTCGCCCAAAATTATCAAGGAGGAATTTGACGGTCAGAATCCTCCGTGGAGGATTCGCGAAGTCCCGAAAGCCGTCAGATCTCACAGAGGAGCAGGGGAGTTACGGCAGCATTCGGCGAGTGAAAATCTTGGGAGAATAGAGTCGTAGGATCTGGGCCAACAGGGCAGTCAGATCACTTACATATTTCGCATCTCCGGGTTTAGGGAGGTGAAGAGTCGAAATATTTGTAGTCGGACTCGCGTAAGGCGAAGTCCCAAGATAGCGAAGGAATCTGAGCCATTTGCCGAAAGAAGAACATGTGTCGCGAGATCACCCGTATCGGGGACTCAGACATCGAAGGTAAGAAAGGAAAGTCATTCAACTTCGTGAGTAGCGAAATTGCGAGAAGCGAAGCTGCGAAGTGTCGAGGTTGCACCTAAGAGACACGTGGCAGAACCACAAGGTGGGCCCGGGAAATGGACCAATAGACACATGTCACACATCTGAAGGAGTCAACACTCTGTTGACCTCTCGCCTCTCGGGGACTCGGAAGATAAGGGAATGGAAGTTCGAGCCTTCCACTCGCGAAGTCGCGAGTAGCGAGAACGAGAAGAGAAAAGTCAAATCTCGCCTCTCGGGGGTTCGGGAAAGAGAGGTGCCAGGGTTGAACCTTTGAACTCGCGAAGGCGCGAGAGGCAAAAGGCGCTAGTGCTTAGCCTAGCCGGTGGTCACGCAAGGGGAGCGCTGACAGGAGAAAGGGGTAAACCTATCTCGCGATCTCAGGTATCGTGGATTTGGAGGAGGAAGAATTGGAGCCACGACTCGCGAACTCGCGAAATTGCGAGCCGCGAAAAAAAGAACCTGTGGATCGATTCTGAAGGAGATTCCAGCGGAGAATCCGAAAAGAGTTGATCCGACTCGAAGGGCATATAGAATGATCCTGTGAGCGTATCTCGGTCCAAGGGCCGACAGGTCTGCGTCAATTGGTATCAGAGCCCAGAAAGATTTCCTTGCTTTCTATAGTAGGGAAAAGGAAGATTCACCATGCCGCGGAGAAGAAGGGACAGGCAAACACTTGATCCGCCAGAGGATAAAGAAATGCCGAGAAGAAGGGGTAGACAGAGGCCTGATCCAGCCATGGAGAGAGAGATGTGTGACCTACGCGCCAGACTTGAAGACATGGAGACAGCACAGAGGCGCACAGCTGGTGCAGGGGATCTTAGTGATTCCGAAAGTGAAAATAAGGTCGAACATGAAGGAGAGGAGGTCACAGCAGAAGATGCAGCAAATGAACGCATGATTAGGGTTGTTGCAAGAATGGGTGCTAAGGCAAAAATGGATATTCCAGTATACGAAGGAAACCTGGATGTCGAAGAGCTTCTAGACTGGATTAGAGCTCTGGACACATATTTTGACTATGAAGATGTCGAGGAAGACAAAAAGGTCAAACATGTTGTCACAAGACTAAAAGGACATGCAACATTGTGGTGGGATGAGCTACAAGCTGACAGACACTGCAAAGGCAAGCAGAAAATTAAGAGTTGGGATAGGATGATCGCGAAGATGAAGGCGAAATTCATTCCCAGGGATTACCAGATTACTCTGTTTCGAAGAATGCAGAACTTGAAGCAGAAGCTGACGACAGTGAAGAAGTACACTGAAGAATTCTACAAGCTAAACATCAGGGCAGGTCATCGCGAAAGTGATGATGAAAAGGTTGCTAGGTATATGAATGGTCTGAGATACGACATTCAGGATGAGATGAGCATGATGACCATCCGAACGGTGGAAAATGCTTATCAGATGGCTCTAAAAGATGAAGAGACGCTGAGCCGAAAACAAGGTCAAAGAGGCCGAGGCAGAAGTCAAGCCAGAGGCAAATCAGTTGCCCAAGATAGAAATCAGAAACCAAAAGAGGACTGGAAGAAACCTCAGAGTCAAACTGAGAGAGGTGGAAGCTCGCAGAGAGGGCAGCATACCGAGCAGAAAGGTCAGTATGCTGATGCAAACATTTTTCCTCGTACTAGAGGTAGAGGAAGAGGAAGAGGTGGAGTAGTGAAATGCTTCACGTGTGGAAAAGTCGGACACAAGTCTTATGAATGTCCAGACAAGAAGAAAGAGGAAGGAGAGACTCACATTGCCGAAGCACAGAGGCGAAATGTTGAGACAGAGGATGTTGAAGGCGGAAGATCGTTGATGATGCGAAAAGTTCTCTTAACGCCAGAGAAGGAGGTGGAGAATCCAGTGCAAAGGAACAGTCTTTTTCGAACTACTTGCAAAACCAAGGACAGGGTATGCAAGGTCATTGTGGACAGTGGTAACACAAATAATCTCGTTTCTACAAAAATGGTAGAGAAGTTGGAGCTGGAGACGATTGATCATCCAAGCCCATACAGAGTTTCGTGGTTGCAAAAAGGACATCAGGTAAATGTCACTAAACAATGTTTAGTTGAATTTAAAATAGGAGGGTATAAAGATGAAATACTCTGTGATGTTATTCCTATGGATGTTTGTCATCTATTGCTAGGTAGACCATGGCAGTATGACAGAAATGTGATTCATGACAGGAGAATGAACACATACACCCTAGAGAAAAATGGGAGAACACACATGCTATGGCTGATCAAAGATAAAGAAATAAAACCGATGGTGAACAACACTGTACTTCTCATGAGTGTGAAGGAACTTCTTACAAAGGTTAAGAAGAAGGAGGAACCGCAATTCATTGTGGTCAGGAAGCCGAAGATTGTTTTAACCAGCACAAGGGTAGATGATTTACCCGAAGAGGTTCAGGAACTGCTGGAAGAGTTCGCTGACATAGTAGTGGACGAACTACCTCGTTTGTTGCCACCAATTAGAAGTGTGAGTCATCACATTGACCTCATACCAGGAGCTAGTTTGCCAAACAAAGCAGCGTATAGGCTGACGCCGCAGGAGAATGAAGAGGTCAAAAGACAAGTCCAAGATTTGTTGGACAAAGGTTTGGTCAGAGAAAGCTCGTGTCTGTGTGCTGTTTCGACAGTACTCAGTCCGAAGAAAGACAGAGGCTAGAGGATGTGTACTGACTCGAGGGCAATCAACAAGATAACCATCAGGTACAGATTTCCATTGCCAAGGATGGATAATCTGATGGATTGCTTGAGTGGAGCCAAAAAAAATTCAAAGATTGATTTGAAAAGTGGATATCATCAGATTCGTATGAGAGAAGGTGATGAATGGAAGACAGCCTTCAAGACTAACGAAGGGTTGTATGAATGGCTTGTCATGCCGTTTGGTTTAACAAACGCGTCAAGTACTTTCATGAGGTTGATGAATGAAGTCCTGAAGGAGTTCATCACAAAATTTGTCATTGTCTATCTTGATGACATACTAATTTTCAGTAAAACAGAGGCAGAGCATCTAAAACATTTGGCTACAGTAATGAAGAGATTACAGCAAGAGAAGTTGTTGATAAACATGAAGAAATCTTTATTCATGAAGACAAAGCTCATTTATTTGGGGTTTGTTATTTCTGTAGATAAGTTGAGGATGGATCCAAATAAGGTGGAGGTAATTAAGAATTGGTCATCACCGAAGAATATCTTTGAGGTGAGAAGTTTTCATGGATTGGCTAGTTTCTATCGAAAATTCATCAGGAATTTCAGTGGAATTAGTGCACCAATGATGGACACAGTGAAGAAGAAACACAAATCTTTTCACTGGACAGAAGAAGCTGAAAAGAGTTTTAATTTGTTGAAGAGGAAGATCACGGAACAACCAATCCTAGTGTTGCCTGATTTCCAAAAGACGTTCCAAGTGAAATGCGATGCAAGTGGATTTGCAATAGGGGCGGTCTTGAGTCAAGAAGACAGGCCAATAGCATACTTCAGCGAGAAGCTGAATGAAGCGAAAGTGAAATACCCCACTTATGACAAAGAGTTCTATGCTATTATCCAAGCATTGAAGAAATAGAGGCATTACTTAATCCCTAAGGAGTTTGTCTTATACAGTGACAATCATGCTTTACAATTTGTGACTCAACAGGAGAAGTTGAATCAAAGACATGTAAAATGGGTTGAATACATGCAAAACTTTACTTTTGTAACTAAGCATATTTCTAGAACTGCTAACAAAGTTGTTGATGCTTTGAGCAGGAAATGTTTGTTGTTGCAGGAGTTCAGAGTCAAAACACTGGGTTTTGATGATCTTAGGGACATGTACAGAGATGATCCAGATTTTAAAGAGGCGTATTAAGCAGCTGAGAATCCAATTCTCAGGGATGGAAGCCCGTGGATAGAATACATGATCCAGGAAAGATTATTGTTTAAAAGTAATCAACTTTGTATTCCAAAATGCTCCATGAGGAAGAATTTGTTGAAGGAGAAACATAGTGGAGGATTGGTCAGACATTTCGATCATGACAAGACGTTCGCAAAGTTGAATGAGTCATATTATTGGGCAGGAATGAAAGCAGTCGTCAAAAGATTCATGGACAGATGCAGAATTTGCCAGCATTCAAAAGGAAAGAGGCAGAATGTAGGTTTTTATCAACCATTACCCATACCTGACAGACCGTGGGATGCAATCAGCATGGACTTCATATTGGAGTTGCCAAGAACACAAAGAGGGTTTGACTCAATCTTTGTGGTGGTGGATAGATTTTCCAAAATGGCACATTTCATTCCATGTCAAAAAACCAGTGACGCAACTCACATTGCGAATCTGTTTTTCAAAGAGGTCATTCGACTTCACGGCTTACCAAGGAGCATAGTTTCGGATCAAGACACCAAGTTCATGGGACACTTATGGAGAACTTTATGGAAGAAGCTAGGATCAAACTTGTCGTTCAGTTCTGCTTATCATCCTCAAACGGATGGACAGACAGAAGTTGTAAACAGAAGTTTGGGAGACTTGCTGAGGAGCTTGGTGACAAAACACCACAGTCAGTGGGACAATATTTTGCCATAGGCGGAATTTGCTTATAATGATTCAATCAACAGAAGCACAGGGCAGAGTCCATTCCAAATTGTTTATGGGATGCAGCCAAGAGGAGTTTCAGAACTGAGAGATTCAGAACAGGATGCAACTAGAAGTGCTAGTGCAGAGGATTTCGCAAAAGCGATGAAGGAACTTCACAGCCAGGTGAAGGAGCGATTACAGAATTCAAGCCAAGAGTATAAGCGCAAAGCAGATCAACATAGGAGACAACTTCAATTTGAGGTTGGTGATTTGATTCTGGCACGTCTGATGAAGGAAAGATTCCCAAGTGGAACATATAACAAACTGAAGATGAAGAAGATCGGACCATGTAAGGTCTTGAAAAAAATTGGCGCAAATGCTTATGAGATTGAATTACCCGATGGGATCGGAATTTCTCCGATATTCAATGTCTCAAATTTGTACCCATACAAAGCTGAGGGAGCAGGAACAAGTGATGAACAACCAGAGATTCAGTGGACAAAATAGATGCCAGTTGCAGAGAAGCCACAGATGGAAAGCATACTGGACAAAAGAGTTAGCAAGAGAACCAGAAGAAAAGAATACTTTGAATACTTGGTCAAGTGGAAGAGACATCCAGTTGAAGATGTCAGCTGGGAGAATGAAGCAGATATTCAAAAGCATGGACAGACCGTGCGAGCGCTCATGGACAAGAGCCCATGAAAATTTTCAAGCAAGGGAGTATGATGCAGGAGCATCGTCAACGCTAAGCGAGCGTGGGGCACACACCAACGCATTTTGGGCACATGATGAATTGTTTAAAAACTTTTGAAGTTGGATGTGCCAAAACGTAAATGTAATAGTTAAGGAGAGGCGTACTTCTTGATTTGTAGTCAGACCTTGAGCGTCCCGCTCTCGTCTGAAGGACTAAGAAGGCATTTATGTTAGTTAATGTTAGTAGGTAGCTTTGAATTCTCAGATTAGACAGTTTTAGGAGCCGAAGGGAAAACAGATATAGACACCCTCACTTGTATCATTGTAACATTAGCCAGATAAGCAGCATTATGAGCATAGAGCATAGAGAAGAAGAGCAGAGAGCTGTAGTTGAGAACACCCATGTACAGAAGTTCTGGATTAATACAAAGAGCTTTGACTCAGATTCATGGTGTTGTGATATTCTCTGTGTATGCGTTGTTGAATGTTATGCTCGGGAATGTTTTACTCTTTCTCTCATGCATTTGCTATTTATGATGTGTATGAATGATTTCTTGTTAAATGTCTGAAATCTGAAAGAGAGAGAGTAAGGGAAATGAGTTTCAATTGTTTCTCTATCTGAGCAAGAGTTCCTGCAAGGAGTGTAGTTGAATTGTCCGCAAGGAGTGCGTTGACAAGAGTTCAAAGTTTTATCTCTGAAAGCTCAGGAGGGTTAGCTCTTGTTCTCATTTCCTCAGAAGTGCAGTTAGGCACAGGAGCCGTGCAAAGTGTGCGCAGGCCGAGGGTAATTTCAGGGTTTGTAAGACCTGGAAAATTGTTGAAGGACTACTGCTGCAGGGAGTGCGCAGAGTCTAAGGACTTCAATTCTTTGAAGTAATTGAAGGATTCGCTGCAAGGAGTGCGTGCGGGAGTCTTCTTTAAAACTCGGAGTTGGAGAAAGCTCAGGAAGTTTAGCGACTTGAAGTAGTGGAAGGAGGCATAGCCACTTTGGTTTGCTAGCAGACAAGTTTTCGTGAAGATACCGTGTTCATTTCGCCCAAAATTGTCAAGGAGAAATTTGACGGTCAGAATCCTCCGTGGAGGATTCACGAAGTCCCGGAAGCCGTCAGATGTCACAGAGGAGCAGGGGAGTTACAGCAGCATTCGGCGAGTGAAAATCTCGGGAGAATAGAGTCGTAGGATCTGGGCCAACAGGGTCATCAGATCACTTACATATTTTGCATCTCGAGGTTTTGGGAGGTGAAGAGTCGAAATATTTGTAGTCGGACTCGCAAAATCACGAAAGGTGAAGTCCCGAGATAGTGAAGGAGTCTGAGTCGTTCGCCGGAAGAAGAACACATGTCGCGAGATCACCCGTATCAAGGACTCGGACATTGGAGGTAAGAAAGGAAGGTCATTCAACTTCGTGAGTAGCGAAATTGCGAGAAGCGAAGCCGCGAAGTGCCGAGGTTGCACCTAAGAGACACGTGGCAGAACTGCAAGGTGGGCCCGAGAAGTGGACCGGCAGACACATGTCACACATCTGGAGGAGTCAACACTCTGTTGACCTCTCGCCTCTCGGGGACTCGAGAGATAAGGGAACGGAAGTTCGAGCCTTCGACTCGCGAAGTCGCGAGTAGCGAGAATGAGAAGAGAAAAGTCAAATCTCGCCTCTCGGAGGTTCGGGAAAGAAAGGTGCCAAGGTTGAACCTTTGAACTCGCGAAGGCGCAAGAGGCGAAAGGCGCTAGTGCTTAGCCCAGCCGGCGGTCGCGCAAGGGGAGCGCTGACAGGAGAAAGGGGTAAACCTATATCGCGATCTCGGGTATCGCAGATTTGGAGGACGAAGAGTCGGAGCCACGACTCGCGAAATTGCGAGCCATGAAAAAAAGGACCTGTGGATCGATTCTGAAGGAGATTCCAGCGGAGAATCCAAAAAGAGCCAATCTGGCTCGAAGGGCATATAGAACGATCCTGTGAGCGGATCTTGGTCCAAGGGCCGACAGGGCTGCGTCAATTAGTTATAAAAGTATGCCTTTGTGTTTTATCATGTGTACTTACCTTTACTATTAGATATTAAAAGGATATTCCATGTGCATGCTACTTTGTCAGACAGAATAATTAAGATGACTTGCATTAAATGTCAATTGAATTATTGAAATTGTTTTTTCTTTATTCTAGTTTCTAGTTTGTTCTTAGATCTTAACATATATTTTTTCCTGCATTTAGCATAGATCGTAGATCGCATAGATCTAGCAGATGCTTTCGCACTCTCATTTTGTCCCTGTACTGGATGCACTATCTTAGTCTCACTGACCTACCTTTGGATTTGTTGGATATTAATAAAATTATCTTATCTAATATCTACCCTTCATTTGTCTGGTAGAAAGGAAAAAAACAATGTGTTTTTGTCCAAACACATTTTTTTTTTCTTCATTTGTGGAGGTCGAAAAGTAAAAATGGTGTTAAGGCACTAGAAAATAATATATTATCCTTCAAATAGAATATTGAAAGGTTAGAAATCTAAACATATTATCCTTCAAACAGAATATTGAAAGGTTAGAAATCTAAACGAATACATGGACTGTTCACAACTACTGTGATTATGAGGTGAAATAGTTTATATCTTTTATAATTACAAGACATGCTTGCCCCTCACATACAGCATTCCCCCACAATTTGAACTGATTTACCTCCTCAATAGCAGGCGACTAAACAGCACACCTAGAATGGTCCTTGTCAAGGACTCTATAACCGATAGAGATATTTTGACAAAGGAAATTTGACACTGCGCGCAATCTACAATCACAAACAAATAAGAGATGGATTAAAGATAAACTTCTTATTTCCTAAAGCCAAAGTGATGATCAAATTTTTTAGTCAAAAATATTTTCAATACAGCATAACATCACTAAACGTTGATAAATCATGATCAAAAAGAGGCATACCTTTAATGCAAGTTCCTGATCGATGTTGCAACGATATCTAGCAGTAGAGAGCTGCATAAGAGCATCAGCCATAAGCTCCATACTATTTTCATCAGCTACAGATATATTGTTGCATTGTAGATTTTCCAATTTTCATCTGCCACTGCTGTGATGCATTGGAAGATTGCAAGCAGCCTCTCTAGAGAGAAACTCCCTGGACCTTTAAGGACCTTTTCTTGCTCCTCGTGTTCTTTTCTCTCTGTGGCTGTTACACTCCTATTTACAAACCAACAAAAGAGAGTATATAATAATTACTGCCAAAGTACTGCTTGGGATTGCATAAATTCTATGGAGGAAACATTAACTTCTTGTTGCCATGAA
>JASDQU010945134.1:0-32229 GCA_032191745.1 Picea mariana
CAAATTTGAACCAGGGTCAATTAGAATAGACACTAGATGGTTGGTGATCATACCTTCCATCTCTACCACTGAAGCTTGGTGGTCAGCTTGTTTATTATCCAAGGCTGCATAAATTTTCAACACACTCCTAGCCACGTCATTAAAGGTGGTAGCTTCTTGAACATTGTAAATTCTCCGATTGTTTTGTTGTCGGTGTAGGCAGTCTCTCAGTATATGTTCTTCTCCACAACCCCAACATTTCAAGGGCTCTCCCTTTGGGTTATCAATCTTTCCTGGGGCATATCCAAAAGGTTTATTTCCGCTCTAGGACGGGAAATTTTTTTGTTGTAAACTTCGGGTTGGGAAGCTCATCCTTGAGTCCTTCTTATAGCTTTTAAATCTTGGGGATTTAAACCCCTTTTTCTAGAATCCTGAACTATTCTTTTGCTTCTAGTTTTCGCGAGGTTTTGTTTGCTGCCCCAGTTGTTCGTAACAATATCTTTCCTTTTGGATAGTGTCTTCTAGGGTCTTTGGCTCGTCAAACTCAATCTTGTTCTGATAGTCATTAGGTAGTCCACTGATGAATTGTTGCACCTTTGCTTTCTCTTCTTTTATATAGGGTACATACCTCAACAATTCAAGGAATCTACTGGCATATTCCTCTATGGTGTGTTGCCCCAGTTTGAGTTCACAGAATTCTTTAGTCTTTTCCTCGAAATACTTTTCCGACAGATACTTCTTTCTGAAGTATTTCTCAAACAGTTCCCAAGATAGGTCCTCTTTGTGAATCCCTTTTACATTCTTAAGGTATTCCCACCAAATGGAAGCCTTTCGATTCAATTTGAAAGTGGCTATTCGTGCCTTCAAGTTTTCTGAGAAGTCATGGACTATAAAGTACTTCTTTAGTCCAAGCAGCTAGGCCTCCACTTCCTCCCCTTTCTTTATTTCACCGTCTAAAGAGGGTGGTTTATCCTTCTTGAATTCTTCGAGATTGTGACTCTTGGAATTCTTTCACTTCTTCCATTTTCTTCGAGAATAAGAACTAGTTCTGCTACTAGAAGATCCCTCCGAGTCACCAATTTCCTTTCCAGAGGAATCGTCTGATGCTTGTCCCTTATCTCTGGGGTGGACCTTTCTTGAGGTGCTCCTCCCAGTGTGGCCACTTAAAATACCATGTTTCCCTACCCTAGGTGGAATTTGACTTTTCCTTGTCTATCGTCGGTCTGCATGACCAGTGTCAGGTTCATGCTGTAATTGTCTTTGTATGTTGGATAAACTCTGCAGCAAGAAGGCATTAATTTCTGTCTGCTTCTCTTTATCTTTTATCAACCTCTCGTTTTCATCCTTGCAGCTCTATAGTTCGACCATGAGGCTTCTCACAGTCTCAGCTAGATCGGGAGAGGGGTCTCTAGCGCTCTCCTTTGATCAGACTCTTCGTCTCTATTATGGGATCCATCCCCCACTTTGTGGTGCATCACCATTCTATGCGTCTGTAGTTTCTCACGGTTGATCGTCTTCTTGTTGTGCAAGAAAAACACTTATTGTTAGTCAACATTATATTCATTCACAATCAGTGCATAATTCCTACTTTTCAAATGCATACACACAATAGGAATTTTCATTCTTACCTTCGGATTTTGCTAAAGGGGTTAAGATAGAGGGTTACTCCTTTTAAGAGTACTTCAAATGGAGTTTCTGCATAACTCGTTCATGAGCCCAAGCAGGCCAAGTGTTTTAACCATGCTCTGATTCCAATTTGTCACACATCCACTACAATGCTAGACCACGATGCTATTCCAGCTCAACAAAAATCAAGGACGAAGGTTACTCTCCTTCTCCTAATACAGGAAAACAACTCAGGACGAAGGTTACTCTCCTTTTCCTGATATTCAGAACTCCCTGCATTTCTAGGGTTTCTCCAGTTCTCTTTTGCGATCTCCCATTACGTGAGCTGCTCTCCTTCCACCACATTTCCTCTCTTGCCAATTTATGTCTGGAAGGTTGCGTGTGGAGTGAATTTCGCAGTCCATGGTCAGGTCTGAGGGCCGTTAAGGATGGGCGGTTCACTCCCATCCCCTCATTAACTCTTGAGGAGCCTCCCCACCTAACAGTCTGACGGGAAATCCATTCTAGGATTAGAGAGATGCTTTGGCTTGTGAGCAAGTATAAACCAGTACAGTACTAGCTCGGTGGAAGTTAACATAACCATTCTAGGTCCCTTCCACCACCTCTCATTAGCCATCATGATCTCTTTTAGCACATCCCCTCTCTCAACAGTCATGCAACACATATTGATTATATACTTTACATTAATCGACCTTTTATGCAAAGGTCTGTCAAATCAAACATTCACATCTTTGAGTTTGTCATAGTTCTTGGCCAATATAGTTATTTTTACAGACTAGGGGAAACAGGGTGTTACACCATGGCTCTGGAGAAATTAAATATGTCACTTAGGTATGGGTCAAGCAACGGTTCAAAAGTGTTTTCTGGGTCAGGGCCAAGTAGCAGTCCAAAGGCATTTCGTGGGTCAAGTAGCAGTCCGAAAGTGCTTTTTGCTCATTCAAGGCACCCCATGTCTCTACAACTGCCTCATAAATCACTTCTCAAAACTCTTCACTAGAAAAGGCATTTCAATCGTATCATCTTGGCCAAGAGTTGTCTTTCAAGTGGTCATCTGGATGTGGTCCATGAATAGATTGTGTTTAGAACTATACTTTTAAATCCATGTCAAGGTTCTAACGAAATTAAATATGTTACCTAGGTACATGTAGGTTAAGTTGCAATCTGAAAGAGTTTCTAGATCCCTTGAAGAAACTCTTTAAGAGAGTTTCCTTTTCATTTTAGGGCCATTTGAATTTTAACTTCTCAGGTAGTATTTTTTTCTCTACCCAAATTTGGATTCATAGATAACAAAACTCCATTCAGATGATTTTGCACCCACCCACGTCATATCTTGTATCTTGAAGAGTATTCTTTGGAGGATCATGTTCTAACCCCACCTCCATATTCTTTAACCATAGAATTCATCCAAAATTTCTTGCCATCAAGCATTCTTTTGTACATCAAGCATTCTTTTGTATATGCAATGTCAGAAAAAAAAAAATTCAACAAAAAATCCCATCAAGGGTGCCAAAATTCAATGTAATTCATTTCAATACATTTTATGTATCTTCAATAAAACCAATTCAGGTGGCCATTGTTTCTTCCAATATTGTAGGGAAGAATTTTGGCGTATGTGGAATTAAGAGAATATAGTTCTATAGATTTCACATTGGAGGGACTATAGTCGGCACTGCACATGTGCTTAGGATTGTTAAGAATATCCTGTAATAGACAATACATGACAAAGTTTTGATGGAAATCAAAGATGTTGAAACAAGATCACAAACCAGATCATCCATGAAAGATCATAACATCTCCTCGAGTCTCGTAGTAGATGGAGCATCAATTGTCCATGTCTTGTGTTTTTCCTTTTAACCGATTCTTCCCATACACATCAAACACCATCCCGTGGCATCTCAACCACCTACCAAGGCTTAATTCCCTGGATGCATGAATAAGCGGTACGGGCTAAGTTCAAGTATCTGCGATTTTGATGAAAGAGTAATCTTTATCGCAATAGCATAGGCTATAGCTAAATGGAAGTGCTTATTTTCAGAGTTTGTTCTTAGTAACGATTGTTTTGTTGGCCTAGGAAAAAGATGCACCTAGTGATTGACTTATTGGGTCACTGTAATGATTCTCTTTGAGCATAAAGTAAGCACTTCCAAAAAAAGAAAATGAGTGAAATCTTTAAACTTCTCACTTAATCAAATCACTATTAAGATCACTAGAAAAAACACTAGTGCATAGACAAAATGTAGTAGGAAATTTGTTGGATATAATGGTTATAATTTGAATTAGGCATAAGTTAAATGTATTTTTATGTATTTTTTTTTATATATAACAATACTTAAAGTAGGTTTCGATTTTATTTTAGTATGTGAATTTTTATGGTTCGTCAATGTAAAGATTTTTGAATTTTGATTTGATTGTATTAGATTTTTGAAATGATTAGAGTAGAAATTTCACTTATCATGAAAGGATCAACGGGTAACTTTTTAAATGATCTTCTAATGATTTTTAAATGACCTTCTCGTGATAAAAGGAGTGGGAAAATGTTTCAAAACTCTGATACAATTAAAAATCCAGATTCTCTACATTAACAGGATCTAAAAAACCCAATACAGAATTGTTCCATCCAATCCAGTCTATGGATTTGAAAACCAAACATTACGATGAGAGGGGTTAGGCAATGCCTTTAATGACTTGATTTGTTCATGGGCAGGAAAACAACTGTAATTCTTCAACTTCAATTACAATTAGAATTACAGAGTGTGGTGAAGAGCGGCCAGCCTGCCGACAGTGTAGTTTGTTTGTCTCCTATCTTGTGGGTGTCTTTGTTAATCCTATGATCAATTGAATGGCTGCTAAAGGTGGAGATATTTCCGCAGAACTTTGATAGAAGCTTAAGTCCATTCAAGCTCTTAAACTACTTTGTTAATGAGAAATTGAAATCCTCTTCCTTTATTTGATTAAATAAAGCCTAAGGCGTTTTGTCCTGTTTTGTTAAGTAAGAAAAAATTGGCTTTATTGATACAATTTTAAGATTTATATGTATACCTACATTGTGTATAAACAAAATCTCTATCATGAAAATATGCCACATACAAATCATTGATAACAACCAACTACATTGAGATGCGGCATTGATAACATGCACGTCTGGATTCAATGTTCCTAAGAAAACCTACTGCGCGTTGAGATTTCTTTTTCGCTACAGCGCTGCAAACGACGTGGTGAACTGCAAAACCAAAATTGAATTGATACGTGGATTCAATCATCTTTTAGCAGCGCGTTGAGATTTCTTTTTCGCAGTGACGACGCTGAGATTTCGTTTTAGCAGCGCGTTGAGATTGATACGTGGCTTCAATCATCTTTTAGCAGCGTGTTGAAATTGTATATGCTATTTAAAATTCCATATAGTAAAGGAGGAGATAACCAGTAATTAGAATGAGAATTACAGTGTGCTGAATGCCGACCGGGCTGCCGACATTGTAGTGTGTTTGTGTCATCCAATGAAAAACGTTGTCTCTTATCTTGTGGGGTCTTTCTTAATTGTCTTATCAATCGAATGTTGCGAAAGGTAGAGATATTTTTGCAGAACTTTGTAGAAGCTTAAGTTCATTAAAGCTCCTAAACCACTTTCTTAGTGAGAAATGGATATCGTCTTGCTTAAGTTTAATGAAGTCGAGAGGCGTTTTTTTCTGTTATTTTCTCTTCTTAATTAATGGTATTCTATTATTTTTAAAGTTTTGTTACATTACTTAATTATTATTGATTACTTAATTGTTATTGATTTGACTTTTATTAATACAATTTTCAGATTTAAATGTGTAACGAAATCATTGATGTCTATAAACAACCATTGATAACAACCAACTACTTTGACATGCGGCATTGATTCAATATTCCTTCTTACCACATTGATATATAAACAAAACCTCTATCATGAAGATATGCCACATGACAACCATTGATAACAACCAACTACTTTGACATGCGGCATTGATGGTAAAGAAGGAGACAACCATAAGTCCAAACTTACCACATTAGAAGCATCTACCATTCCTCTTCACATTTGTATCTATGTTTTGTGGTGCATGCCTTGATTTGGTTTTGTATGTGGCTTTCCTTGTTAATTTCTTCTTCATGGCTTTTCTTTGTAGGGTTATTTCCCTTTTTGTAGATCTTCTATTGAGATTATTTCTATGTTTTTCCTCTTGCATAAGAATATCTATCAGTTCTTCAAAGGTAGGGGTATTTTCCCTAGTTGCAAGACTAGTAATGAATATTTGATATTCATCCAACATGCCATTTAATGTGACCGTGACCAAATAAGTACTAGAAATCTTCACACTAATATCACATATATTTTATTTCGGTTTTTTTATTCTAGAAAGCAAATTACTAATGTTTTCATTCTCTTCCATCTTAATTGAAAGAATTTTACTCTTTATTAAAAAAAACATATTTTGTGTTCATTTTCTTAAACAAACCTTTCAGTATCTTCCAAGTTTCATGGGATGTTTTTCATTTCCTAATGTGGAGTATGATATTGTTCTTGACAGCCATTCTCAAGATCACCTTCTCTTTGGTCTCTCATCTCTCATCACGTCCAATACTGAACTAAGACTACTAGGGTTGCTTATTTAACTTCATTTCCATATGCGATTGAACAAACATTATATCCTTCCATCAAATATTAAGCTCCCAATTTGCGTAATATTTTTCATCAAGCTTGGTTGATTCATTCAAATAAGAATACACTAATGGAATCACCATCCTATAACTTTGAATTCAACACAAAAAAAAATTGCTGAAAAAAAAAAACACTTTCCTTACTAGTTTCTCTCTCTTCTACATGATCCTCCACGCACAAGTTTGATCAACCTCCATGCATGGTTTCTATGGGTTTATCTTCCACTCTATTTTTTTGAACAATTGAACTACATTCAAGTGTGGCTCCTGATCAAATTCCCTTCGAATACAGAAATATGTCTGTCATAGAAACACAACAACACTAATGGATCTTCTAGGCGAGTGAAATCTCTTATAGGCCAACAAATTGTTCGACAACCAAATAACCCTAGATGCGTGGATCCTCTTTGTGTGTATTTCCACCAAATTTCCTTTGCTTAATGATTCCACTAAATCTCCTTTGCTCAATGATGAGGGTTTCCTCTACATGTGCAACAAACGTACATGTGTTGCCTCTCATGTCCCCCTTACCTTGTACTCATGACGTAGACCCCCCTTACCCTCGGGCCAATATCCGCGCAGGATCTTCATTAAAACCACGCCAAGGGTTAATCAAACCCTTTGTTTAAGCCACGAAAGATTTCAGGCTTGGCGAGTTGGAGATTCCTAACGNTGACTCCTTCGACACGAAGAGCACATGCCACCTATTACCCACTAGTTTCGGCTTTCGGGACTTTGAGCGAACAACCAACAGTCGTTCCTCTTCCCTTATGATTCCCCAAACTCTAAAATGCCAGTATTCCGAAATGGGCTCAACGTCCCATGGAATGCAAGATCAATGGCCTTTCAGGATTTTCGTCGAAGCTTGACCCCTCCTTTGACTTCCGTCGCACGTATCCTTTGACTGATACTTGGGACCCACCTTTTGGCGTTTCTCTCTTCGCTATTTCGGTAGTTGTGCTGACCATGCAACTCCACTTCTTGAGTCCCAAAACCCCAAAACCCGATTGGTACCCAACGGCTATGGTCCCTCAATCTTTTTGGGAATTGTTCCTTTCCCTCTTCGGTATTTTGCGAACCGGGAGTTTGAAACTCTCGATCCCAAATTCACTGCCTCCTCTACTTCCCGAACCCTGGAAAGCCGAAATGTCAAAATTCCACTCCAAGGCACGCCACGTGTCACGACTTTGGGATTTTCAATGCAAAGGGCCCCAACTCCTTGTCATCAGAATTCACAGAATGTCAAACCTTGAAATACTAAAATGCCAAAATTTCACACCTGAAAAATCCCTTTCGCGATTTGGGAATTAGAGTGACCAAGGATTTTGGCCTGCACTACAAACTTACAAACCTCAAATCCAAGAAATGATCTGTCGGCTCAAACTGACCACGATCAACAGTTCGCATTGACTCTTGATGTCAGGGTGGCAGACTAATCCAACTCCTAACCACCTTACAACTCCTCTGGATCCTACGGTCCTTGCAATTTCGCGAGTTCTCCAAGGAGAATTTTGACCACCAGATGCACTCCTCAATGACTTCTTCCCAAACAACTCATTGTTCTCCCTCCTGAACTTGACTTCTATGAGACGATTTCGATCTCCATCTCCCTTTGAACACTTCAAAGGTGTTATCCTTCCTGAGATTTCACTTGTAAACTCAAGCTTCCCAAAAGGATCCCTGCTCGCACTCCTTGCAACAAATCTTCAAATAACCTCTGGTTATTTGAGTCTCTAACCCTGTGCACTCTTTGCAACAGAAATATCTCAATCTTCTTTCTGGATTTATAAAATCCAAGGCTTCAATTGGCTTGCGCACACCTTGCGTGACTCCGTGCTTCACCTGCACTTCAGCTGGTATGAGAACAACGGTATCTCTCCTGAGATTTCTAAGATAAAATTCAGACCCTCATCAACGCACACCTTGTGGACGTTCACTGCACTCTTTGCAGGAATTCTCAGGAAGAGAAACAATTGAAACTCATTTTTCTCCTCTCTCAGACTTTATACATTCACCATGAAATCATACACACAATGCAACATTGAAACAAATGCATAACAGAGAATCAAAACAACTATAAACATACCATTCAACAAATGTAAACAGTAATCATCATAACACCATGAAAGTTGAGTCAAAGCTTCATATATTAACTCAAGTGCTCCTGTACATGGGTTCTTCTCTACAGCTCTCTTTTACACCTCTACAACTTATGAACTCTGAATGATCATAAAAAATTACAATGATACAAGGGTGAGGGTGTCTATATTTGTTTTCCCTCCTACACCTCTAAATTGCCTAATCTATTAAATCAAATCTACCTATTTTCATTAAATAGACTTAAATGCCTATTACATTCGATAGATGAGAATAATTTCTCTAGATTTGTTCATATCTCCAAGACATAAATGTAAGTATGCTTCTCTTAGCTATAATTACATTAATGCTTCAGCTTTCAAAATTCAAAACATTTTCATAAAAAAAACGTGTCCTTTTTGCATCTGCACGTTTAGTTGTTCCTTTGACTAGGCATGTGTTTTGGCTTTCTACGATGCTCCTGCATCATACTCCCTCACTTGAAAATTTTCATGAACTCATGTTCATGATCTCTTGCACGGTTTGTCCATGCCTATGAATTGTTGCTTCATCCTCCCATCTGGCATCTTCAACTGGATGTCCCTCCATTTGACCAAGTATTAAAAATACTCCTTTCTCCTCGTCTTTCTGCTAATCTTCTTTTCAATTATGCCTTCCATCTGTGGTTTTTCAGCTACGAGCATTTGTTTTATCCATTGAACTTTTTCTTGCTCATCCTTTGTTCTTTCTTCTTCAGCCCTATAAGGGTACAAATCTGCAACATTGAATATCGGTGAGATTCTGACCCCATCGGATAATTCAATCTCATATGCGTTTGTCCCAAATTTCCTTATGACCTTGCATGGTCCAATCGTTTTCACTTTAACTTATTATAGGTTCCCCTTGGGAACCTCTCCTTCCTCAGATGTGCAAGAATCAGATCACCAACTTCAAATTAAGTTCTTGCCTGTGTTGATCTTCTCTTTTCTTGTATTCTTGACTTGAACTTTGCAATTTCTCCTTAACTCGGCTGTGAAGCTCCTTCATTCCTTCTACAAATTCCTTTGCACTGGCACTCTTGAATTCAGCTTGTTCCACATCTTTCAATTCATAAACTCCCCTTGGATGCATTCCATATACAATCTGGAATGGACTCTACCCTGTGCTTATATTGAGTGAATCATTATAAGCAAATTCTACCTGTGGAAAAATCTGATCCCGTTGACTGTGGTGTTCATTCACTAAGCTTCTTAACAAATCTCCCAAGCTCCTGTTCACGACTTCTGTCTATCCATCCATCTGAGGATGATATGCTGAGATAAAAGACAAACTTGTCCCCAACTTCTTCCATAAGGTCCTCCAGAAATTCCCTACAAACTTGTTATCTCAATCATACATGATACTCTTTGGAAAATGGTGAAGTCTGACGACTTCCTTGAAAAATAGGTTCGCAATATGAGTTGCGTCACTGGTTTTCTGGCATCGTATGAAATGTGCCATCTTTGAAAATCTGTCGACTACCACAAAGATCGAATCACATCCTCTTTGTGTCCTTGGCAGTCCCAATATGAAATCCATGCTCACTGCATCCCACGGCCTTTTAGGTATGGGTAATGGCTGGTATAACCCTTTGTTCTTCCTTTTTCCTTTCATGTCATGACAAATTCTGCACCTATCCACAAATTTCTTGACATCTGTCCTCATCCATAGCCAAAATTATGAGCCATTCAACTTTGAGAACATCTTGTCATGACTTAAATGTCTAGCCAATCCTCCATTGTGTTTTTTCTTCAGCAAATTCTCCATCACATGGAGCATTTTGGAATACATAGCTGATTTCTCCTGAACAATAATACATCCTGGATCATGTATTCAGTGCATTGGCTTCTATCCCTAAGAATTGGATTCTTAGATACCTCACATGCCTCTTTAAAATCTGGGTCATCCCTATACATTTCCTTAAGGTGATCAAAACCCAAAGTCTTGACTCTGAATTCCTGCATAAGAAAACATTTGCTGCTCAAAGCATCAACAACTTTGTTAGCAGTTCCAGAAATATGCTTAATCACAAAAGTAAAATTATGCATGAATTCAACCCATTTAGCATGCTTTTGGTTCAACTTCTCCTGTCGAGTCACGAATTGCAAAGCGTGATTATCACTGTACAAAACAAACTCCTTGGGAACCAAATAGTGTCTCCATTTCTTCAGCGCTTGTATGACTGCATAGAATTCCTTGTCATATGTGGAGTACTTAATCTTTGCTTCATTCAATTTTTCACTTAAATATGTGACTGGCCTATCATCCTAGCTTAAGACCGCTCCAATTGCAAATCCACTCATGTCACACCTGACCTGGAATGTCTTGCTGAAATCCGGCAAAAACAGAATTGGTTGCTCAATGATCTTCTTCTTCAGCAGATTGAATCTCTTCTCTGCTTCCTCTGTCCAGTGAAAATATTTGTGTTGTTTATTCACCATATCCATTATCAGTGTGCTAATCCCACTGAAGTTTCAGATGAATTTCCTGTAGAAGCTAGCCAAACCATGGAAGCTTCATACTTCAAACATGCTCTTTGGTGATGGCCAATCCTTAATCACCTTTATCTTTTCCGGATCCATTTTTAATTCATTTGCAGAGATAAAAAAACCCAAATAAATGAGTTATGTCCTTATAAATGATGATTTCTTCATATTAATCAACAATTTATCCTGCCATAATCTCCTCATTATTGCAACTAGATTCTTTAAGTGTTCTACTTCTGTCTTGTTGAAAATCAATATATCGTCAAGATATATAATGATGAATTTCCCTATGAAATCCTTGAGGACTTCGTTCATCAATCTCATGAAAGTACTGGACACATTCATTAAGCCAAATGGCATGACAAGCCATTCATATAGCCCCTCATTCGTCATGAATGTTGTCTTCCATTCATCACCTTCTCTCATTCAAATTTGATGATACCCGCTTTTCAAATCAATCTTTCAAAAAAACTTTGCTCCACTCAAGCAATCCATCAAGTCGTCCATCCTTGGCAATGGAAATCTGTATCTGATGGTAATCTTATTGATTTCCCTTGAGTCTATACACATTCTCTAGCCTCCATCTTTCTTTGGGCTGAGCATTGTCGGAACAGTGTATGGACTCAAGCTTTCTCGAATCAATCCTTTGTCCATTAAGTCCTGGACTTGTCTCTTAACTTCTTCATTTTCCTACAGCGTCAACCAATATGATGCTTGGTGTGACAAATTGGATCCAGGTATAAGATTGATATGATGAATTATACTCCTGATAGGTGGCAACGAACAAGGTAGTTCGTCCACTACTATATCAACAAACTCTCCCAGCAATTCCTAGATTTCTTCTGGTAAATCATCTATCCTCGTACTAGTCAAAACAATTTTGGGCTTCTTGAACACAATAAATTGTGTTTCTTCCTTCTTATTAACCTCATTAAGAAGTTCCTTCCCACTCATGAGAAGTGCAGTGTTGCTCATTTCTATTTTCACTTCTTTATTCTTAATCAACAACAACATGTGCGTCCTACCATTTTTTTCCAGGGTGCGCATGTTCTTTCTCTCATCATGAACTATGTTTCTATAATATTGCCATGGTATACCCAACAATAGATGACAAATATCCATGGGAATGACATCACATAATATTTCATCTTTATATCCTCTTATTTTAAATTCAACTAAACATTGTTTAGTGACATTTACCTGATGTCCTTTTTGTAGCCATGAAACTCTATATGGGCTTGGATGTACAACAGTCTCAAGCTCCATCTTTTCTAGCATCTCTGTAGATATGAGATTGTCTGTGCAACCACTGTCCACTATGACCTTGCATACGCTATCCTTAGGTTTGCAAGCAGTTCGAAACATACTATTTCTTTGGGCTGGGTTCTTTGCCTCCTTCTCTGGCTTCAAGAAAAATTTCCTCATCATCAAAGATCTTCCACCCTCAGTGTATTATGCCTCAACATTCCATCCTTGAGCTTCGGAAATGTGAGTTTCACCACCATCTTCCTTCTTATCTGGACACTCATAGGATTTATGTCTGATTTTTCCACAGATGAAGCATTTCACTTCACCTCCTCTACCTCTTCCTCTTCCTCTTCCTCTGGCTCGAGGAAAAGTATTTCTATCAGCATACTACCTTCCCTGTGAGCTTCCTCCTCTCTCAGGTTGATTTTGAGGTTTCTTTCCCTCTTCTTTAGGTTTTTAAGTTCTGTCTTGGGCAATTGTTTTGCCTCTGGCTTGACTTCTACCTCGGCCTCTTTGACCTTGATTCTAGCTCAGCTTCTCTTCAACTTTCAGAGCTATCTGATAATCATCTTCCACATTTCAAATGGTCGTCATGCTCATCTCATATTGAATGTCATATCACAGACCATTCATGTACCTGGCAACTTTTTCATCATCGATTTCCTGATGAACTCCTCTGATGTTTATCCTATAGAATTCTTCAGTGTATTCTTTCATTGACATCAGCTTCTGTCTCAAATTTTACATCCTCCAAAACAGAGTGATTTGATAATCCTTGGGTATAAATTTGGCTTTCATCTTTGCAACCATTCTATCCCAGCTTATGATTCTTTGCTTTCCCATGCAGCATCTTTTAGCCTCCAGTTCATCCCACCACAGTGTTGCATGTCCTTTAAGTCTAGTAACATCATGTTTGAATTTCTTGTCTTCCTCGACATCCCCATAGTAAAACTATTTGTCTAGAGCCTTAATCTAGTCTAGAATTTCTTCAACATCCAAGTTTCCCTCATACACTGGAATGTCCATTTTTTCTCTGGCACCTATGTTGGAAACAACCCTGAATAGGCGTTCGTCTGCAACATCTTCGACTACAACTTCTTCCCCTTTGTTTCCAGCTTCATTTTCACTTTCAGCTTCACTGATATCCCCAGCGTCAACTCTGTGCCTCTGTGCTATATCCATAGCATCAAGTCAGGCACGTAACTCACACATTTCTCTTTCCACTGTTGGATCAGGCATTGGTCTATCCCTTCTTCTCGGCGGAATGGTTGTAAAATTTTCCTCTTTTCTCTCTACTACAGAAAGCGAATAATTTGTTTTGTGCTCTGATACCACTTGACCTAGACCCCCCTTGCCCTCGGGCCGAGATCAGCACATGATCTTCACTAAAACCATGACAAGGGTTAATCAAAACCTTTTTTTAAGACACAAAAGATTTCGGGGTTCACGAGCTGGAGATTCCTGATGCAATGTCACAACTTTTACAGTCGCCGAAATATGAAACATCAACGAAGGTTGAATCCTCCAACGCGAAGAGCACATGCCACCTGTTACCCACTAGTTTCGGGTTTCGGGACTTTGAGCGAACAACCAACAGTCGTTCCTCTTCCCTTATGATCCCCGAACTCTGAAATGTCAGTATGCCAAAATGGGCTCAACATCCCATGGAATGCAAGATCAATGGCCTTTCGGGATTTTCGTCGAAGCTTGACCCCTACATTGACTTCCACCCCATGTATCCTCTGACTGATACTTGTGACACACCTTTCGTCATTTCTCTCTTCACGATTTTGGGATTTTTGTTGACCATGCAACTCCAATTATTGAGTCTCAAAACCCGATTGGTACCCAACGGCTATGGTCCCTCAATCTTTTCGGAAATTTTTCTTTTTCCTCTTCGAGATTTTGTGAACCGGGAGTTTGAAACTCTCGATTCCAAAGTCACTGCCTCCTCTACTTCCTGAACCCCGGAAAGCTGAAATGCCGAAATTCCACTCCAAAGACATGCCGCGTTTTGTGACTTTGGGATTTTCAATGCAAAGGGCCCCGACTCCTTACCATCGAAATTTCTAGAACGTCGAACCCCGAAATACCAAAATGTTGAAATTTCACACCTGAAAAAATCCCTTTCGCGATTCGGGAATTATAGTGACCAAGGATGTTGGCCTGCACTCCAAACTTACGAACCCTGAATCCCCAAAATGATCTGTCAGCTCAAACTGACCATGACCAATAGTTCGCATTGACTCTTGATGTTAGGGTGGTGGATTCATCCAACTCCTAACCACCTTACAGCTCCTCTGGATCCTACAGTCCTCACAATTTCACGAGTTCTCCATGGAGAATTCTGACCACCAGATGCACTCCTCAATGACTTTTGCCCAAACGAATTGGTGTTCTCCCTCCTGAACTTGACTTCTATGAGACGATTTCGATCTCCATCTCCCTTTGAACACTTCAAAGGTGTTATCCTTCCTGAGATTTCACTTGTAAACTCAAGCTTCTCAAAAGGATCCCTGCTCGCACTCCTTGCAACAAATCTTCAAATAATCTCTGGTTATTTGAGTCTATGACCCTATGCACTCTTTGCAATAGAAATCTCTCAATATTCTTTCTGGATTTATAAAATCCAAGGCTTCAATTGGCCTGCACACACCTTGCACGACTTTGTGCTTCACCTGCACTTCAGTTTGTTTGAGAACAACGATATCTCTCTTGACTTTCTGAGATAAAACTCAAACCCTCATCAACACACACCTTGCGAACGTTCACTGCACTCTTTGCAGGAATTCTCAAGAAGAGAAACAATTGAAACTCATTTTTCTCCTCTCTCAGACTTCATACATTCACCATGAAATCATACACACAATGTAGCATTGAAACAAATGCATAACAGAAAAACAAAACAACTGTAAACATACACATAAAATATTTCTCCTTATCTCTATCTCTATCAACCATATGCTCAACTACTTGTTTGAATTGTGTTACTTAATTCACACTAAATATTTGATATTAAGTCCATTCAATATTTTAAACCAATTTATCGATGAGAAATGGAAATCCTCTTCATAGGCTTTTTTTTTTTCTGTTATTTTCTCTTGTTAATTAATGATATTTTCTAATTTTTTGGATATTATTTATTTTGTTTTGTTAAAAAAAATTACATTAGTTAGAGTTATTGGCTTATATTTTATTAATACAATTTCGACATTTATATGTATAACTACATCATTATGTATAAACAAAACTTCACCTATTAGATAAAAAAAAAAAAAAATTGAGATATACTCCAAAACCAATAAAATTGTATTACTTTTCCTTATGATTATTGGTCATTGCTTCTTTAGTAACACTTATCCTTAACTCCATACCAATATCAATGAATTACAGTTTAACCCAAACCTAATAGGTTTATCATAAACTTTTACACCTATAATAATGTTTCGATTATTTTTTATTTTCTACTCATTAAAAGATGTTGTGGATGAATATTAATCCTCCAAATTCATGGATCAAAATGCTTCTTTTTTTTTCTTTCTTTCTCTTTGATCCACGATTGTTTAGATTAAATAATATGAATTAAAAGAAAACGTTTACACCCTCCATTTGTCACTTATGACCATACAATTATTACGAGTTCTATTCACTCCCTTTGTATATCAGAGGACTTTTAGTTTATTATACGTGTACTTTAGGTGATTCTTAAAATCCCCTCTTATTATACAAAAATCGAGTAAAATTCAAATAAACCCTGATTACGGATCAGTAATACAAGTAATCAATAGTATAAGTAAAATTTAAGGAATTGTTAAACTATTTTATGAAATGGACTTTTTCGTTGGAATTCAACAACATAATTCTACATGAAATCAATTTTTTTGTTGTCTAAAATCCTTTTTTGAATGTAAAATGGACTCATCATGCTGAAAAAACTTTGGGACACTTGGATTATACAGAAATAATCGCTCAAATTTATGGATCTAACAATTTCTTGTCGGATTTCGGGAAAATGTTCCAGGAAAATTCATCGAAGAAGAATAATTTTGTAGAACGTTTAGAATACGACAAACTTTAAGGAGTTGTCTAAATTGTTCTATGAAATGGCTTTTTCAATCGAATCTCACAACATAAATCTGCATGCAATCATTTTTTGTTGTTGTTTAAAATCCATTTTTGAATGCAGAAATGGATTTAAAATGCTGAAAAACCTCAAGGACCCTCTCATTATATAGAAATAAATAATCACTCAGATTATACATAAATAATCACTCAAATTCGCGGATCTAACAATTTCTTGCCAGATTTTGGGAAAATTTTCCCATAAAAAACCGTCAAAGAATAATCATTTCATAGAACGTTTAGACGACGATAAACTTTAAGGCGTTGTCTAATTGTTCTACAGAATGGATTTTTTTGCCAGAATTTGACAACATAAATCTGCACGAAATCAATTCTTTTATTGTTTGAAATCCATTTTTGAATGCAAAAATGGATTCAACATGCTGGAAAACCTATGGGACACTCACATTATATAGAAATAATCACTCAAATCTACGGATCTAATAATTTCTTTTCGGATTTCGGGCAGATGCTCTTGGAGAAAATCGTCGAAAAAGAGTCATTTCATAGAATGTTTAGACTATGACAAACTTTAAGGTGTTGTCTAACTGTTCCACGAAATGACTTTTTTTGTTGAAATCCGACAACACAAATCTGCATGAAATCATTTTTTTGTTGTTTAAAATCCATTTTTAAATGTAGAAACTAGTTCATCATGCTAAAAAACCTCTAGGACACTTGAATTATATAGAGGAAATTATATCAGATATTTATATCAAAGATATATATATATATGAATTTTGACCCATTATAAAAAAATATAAAATATATATACTTTTGAAAACTTAATATATCAAAACAAAACAGTGAATTGACAGAAAAAAGAAAAAGTAATTGCCGAAAAGTTAGGTTTGTCCACTTAATTATATCGACTAACGCTCTCCTTCATAATCGACTCCATTAAATCTAAAGCTTTCATTCCTCTTGCAGGGAAAGCCGCCTCTGACATTAGATGTCATCCTTATCCTTATGATTTCCTTCTTAGAAAGTTACGGTTATAAAACTTTATATGGATTAATTACCTATCAAAATTATTAATCACTTTTGGATAGAAGTTAAGTTACACTATGAATTCACACTGCATTGTGTGACAAATGTGTTAAGTGTACCTCCTTATAGTGTCTTGAAGATAAGATAAGTTGAACTCTTAACTTTACAATGTGAATGTTACTATAACCAAAATTTTAATGATATTCTCTATTTCTTTCTTTTCATCAACCTTCCCAATTTAGAAAAACACTTTGTTAAGTTTCAGAAAAACACTTTGATATTTTCTATTACTTTATTTTCACCAACCTTCGAAATTTAGAAAAACGCCTTTTTAATTTTCATATCGTTGAGACTCCTACAACTCTTACTATTAACTACTGATTTATACTTATTTTCAAAAAAAAAAAAAAAAAAAAAAATTTTCTTAAACAACTTTAATGACTTTTATGTTTATGCTTATAAATGTGTATATAAAATGTGATATGAATGTTTCTCAAAAAATAAACCCCCAATGACTTTTCATTTTATGGGAAAGGTTTAGACCAAATTCATCAAATTTTCATTTTACGGACTAAGGTTCAAACCAAATTCCTCACCTCCATCCAACAAACAAACTTGCTATTATTTCTTGTAGTAAATTTTGATGTAACAATTTAACAGTTTTTCTACCATATCATGCCATGCCACGGCTTGGCTTAGCAAGGCATACCATACCATACCATATCATACCGTGCAAGGTAAGGCATACCAAACCATACCATATCATACCATACCATGACAAGGCAAGGCAAGACAAGGCATGCAAAGGAAAGACATGGAAAGGCAAGGCATGGCATGGCAAGGCATGCCATGGAAAGGCAAGGCATCGCATGTAATGGCAAGGCATGGCATGAAAAGTGAAAGAAATGCAAGTCATGGCATGGGAAGGCAAGGCATGGGAATGCATGGGAAGGCATGGCATGGAAAGTTAAGGCAAGACAATGCATGGCATGGCATGGAAAGGCAAGGAATGGCATGGGAAGGCATGGAAAGTGAAGGAAAGGTAAGGCAAGGCATGGAATGGAAAGGAAATGCATGGCATGGCAAGGCAAGGAATGTCATACCTTTCTTTCACTTTCCTTTCCTTGACTTTCATACCTTGCATTCACTTGCCTTGCCTTCACTTGCCATGCCTTGCAAGGCATACCATACCATAACATGGAAAGGCAAGGAAATCCAAGACATGGAATGTAAATTCAAGGCATGACATGGCATGGCATGGCAAGGAAAGGCATGGCATACCTTACCTTACCTTCACTTTCCTTGCCTTCACTTTCCTTTCTTTGCAATACATACCATACCATACCATACCATGGCAAGGTAAGGCATACCATACCATACCATACCATGTCTTGGCAAGGAAAGACAAGGTATACCATATCATATCATACTATGGCAAGGTAAGGCAATACATACCATACCATACCATGGCAAGGCAAGGAAAGGCAGGACATACCATACCATACCATACCATACCATAACATGGATTGGAAATGAAAGGAAAGGTATACCATACCATACCATGCCATGCCAAGGCTACCATATCATACCAGGGCAAGGCATGTCATGCCATACCATAGCATACCAAGGAAATGGAAGGAAAGGCATGCAAAGGAAAGACATGGAAAGGAAAGGCATGGAATGGCAAGGCATACCATTGGAATTGATATGGAAATAACATGGCATTGCAATGCATGGCAAGGAATGACATGGCACGAAAAGGCAAGGCATGGCATGGCAAGGAAAGGCAAGGCAAGGCATGGCATGACAAGTCATGGAAAGGTAAGACATGGCATGGCATGGCAAGGCAAGGCAAGGCAATACAAGGCATGTCATGGCATGGCAAGTCATGGAAAGGAAATCCAATGCAATGCAAGGAAATGAAAGGCATGGCATGATAAGGCATGCAAAGGCAATACATGGCATGGCATGGCATGGCATGGAAAGGAAATACATGGCGTGGAAATGGCATACCGTGGCATGGATTAAAATAGCAATGGAATGCCATGGCATGGATTGGCATGGAATAGCATTGACATGGAATGGAAATGAATGGAAATGACATGGCTTGGGATGGCATGGCTTGGAAAGGCATGACATGACATGGAAATGGAAGGCAAGGCATGGCATGGCATGGCAAGGAAAGGAATGACATGCAAGTCATGACATGGCAAGGGAATACATGACATGAAATGGTAGGTAAATACATTACATGACATGGAAAGGAAAGGCATGGCATGGCATGGCATGGAAAGGCAAGGCATGACATAGCATGGCAAGGCATGACCCTGGAGGGAAAGGCATGACATGGCATGGAAAGGAAATGAATGGCATGGAAAGACATGGAATGGAAAGGAAATGCAAGGCATGGCATGACAAAGCATGCAATGGAAAGACATGGCATGGCAAGGAAAGGCGTGGAAATGGCATGGAATGACAATGACATGACATGGCATGGATTGGAAATGCATGGAAATGGCATGGCATAGCAATGCATGGAAATGACATGTCATGAAAATACATGGAAATTGAGTGGAAATAGAAATGGAATGGAAATGTAATTCCATGGAATGGACTGGAAATGCATGACAATGGAATGTAAATGTCCTGGCGTGGAAAGGCATGACATGGAAATGGCATGGAAATCGCATGGCATCAACAGTTTTGTGGGATTGGGTTTGGGAGGATCCTTTGTCTACTTGTTTTCTCTAACCCAAAAATTGGGTAGGACTGTGCAATAAACTCCCATAGATGGTGAAGGGAAAAGAATAATGGTTTCAAGTATCCCTGGAGGAATTTTGGTAGAATATCATTACTTTCTATGGTGTGTCATGAAATGTAACCTCAAAAATTATGTATTTTATATATGTCATACATATAAATAGGGGAATAATATGTGTGCCCCAGAAAATGGTCAAATTATGGATTGAATCAACTAAGAAACTAGCAACTAGGCTTCTCAAAGGAATGTCAAGGGAAGGCTAGGGTCAAGGTTTTGTCTTAAGGAGACTAGGAATACTATGACTTATACCTAGAGGAGAAAATAAAAACTTTTACCATTTAGATTGGGTAAGAAAATAAGTTAGGGTTTTGTGGCATTTGAAAACCCTAGTGCTACCTAATATTCTTGTTATCGAGAAGATAGAGGGAGTTGATATTGTACAAGTGAGGGATAAAAATTTAGAATCCAAAAAGGACTTACCATTGTGTATACAACATTTCTGATGATCTCTAATGGAGTGAGCTATTGGATAATATTATCTTATGGTTTCCATCGCTAGGGATTAAAGAGATCGAATCCTAACAACCCCTGCTAAGATATTGGTAGGTGCATGTACTTCATATTCTAAATATATATAAAGTGTTTGGGTTGTCCAAATGTTTTGTATTTGCATAATTGAATTTTATCTTATGTCATCTTTGTAATTGAGTAATTCTAGTACTAGTTATGGAGTTTAATTTGACATAACATTGAGTTGAGATTGTTAAGTGATTTACAATTATGTGGAAGATAAATGAGAAAATTTATTTCTATAATAAATTATTGTAATATGCCATTTTTTAGGTCACAATATTTTCAAGTGACCACTATTTGAGTGTGGATTGTCATTGGATTTAGATGGAGATAATTCAAGAGGTGGTCCATATTCTAGGTTGTGAGTTAGAATATGGATATCCACAACATTCATGTAAATAATTCATAAGGAATGATCTATCGATGATGTAGAGATACATGTTGATTAGCAAGCAATGCTACTTGAGAACCACTAATTTCTTATGGATTTAGCACTTAGCAATATTTTCGACCAGAAGATATTCCTTAATGCGTAATGCAATTATTTATAATCATGTTAGAAAAAGATCAAGAGATTAATACACATAAAACTCATACACTTTTAAATTCATATATTTGTCAACATAAACTGCAGAAATAATGCGATTCATAAAAAATGTTCCATGAAATCTGTGTGTGTGAGTGTGTGTATATATGTGTGTGTATATATATATATATATATATATATATATAACTCGTACCCAATATAGAAAGAGACAACAAGTTTCCTAACATAAAAAATATCTGTATGGTGGCCTAGATACAAAATGGCAGTAGTTGGTCAATCATTGACCACTGCCACTCTCACCACCCTCAAGAGAATCCAAGAAATCTATATTTATTCTCTTTCTCGAGGAAGCACCTCAAGAGGTTCTAGGTCTGGGTGTGCTTCAACGCTCTAGAGACTGCACAAAGAATAAACATTGTTATAAGTTTTTTTCCTCATACTACAAGGAAAATACCCTCTAGTGGAGGTTATAGCGGAGGTTTTTAGTGTTACAAAATTCGCAAAAATCATCAAAAAAACCTCTATGAAAACATCCATTTTTTGTAGCGGATTTTTTTACAGAACTTATAATGGAACTTCATTATAACTAAAGAAAACTTGGCGGGTGGAGGTTGTAGTAGATGGTTTTCTAGTCAATGCACTTCAGGGTCTATACACACGAGTGCGTTCTCAAACATAAAGCACTCACGACTACATTACACCAAAAGCATCGGGCCATTCCTAAAATATTGGGGCACCATTTCATTTATACAAAATAATGCACTGATGCTTTAATAAAAACAACACAGTGGTCGAATCTATGATACCAAGCACCGATGCATTCTATAACATAAAGCATCGGTGCTTAACATTACAATAAAGCACTAAGGTTGTCCAAAAAAAAATGGGGTACCAGTGCTCTTATAAGTAATGACGCATCAATGCCTTAATAATAATAAGGCACCAGACAAATCTATGATACCATCACCGATGCGTTAAAAAACAAAACCTACCGGTGCATAATATTCAGAATGCACCGTGGTGGAAATGTGATACAAAAGCACCAATGCATTTATTAATTAAACTCGCATCGATAAAGATTTTTTATTATTACAATTGTTGGTTAAAATAGTATTAATATAGGTGTTGGATCATTTTATATCAACACTGGTGTGAATTAAATAAGTATGACACTAGTGTGTTATCTTGAAATGCACCGATTTTGTTTATCATTAAATGCATTGGTTGTCATTTTCTCTTTTTAGAAACATCGATCTGTGACAGTGCACAATTATTGTTGTTTTTAAATTCCATTGTTCATAAATTAATTGACATATATCTTATCACAGTATTCATATAAATTAAATTTTGATTAGTTCATTTAGATATGATGTTTGGATTAATTTGTTATATCATCAGATTTCACATCTCTTCATTATAATATTTAATCATCCATATATTTAATCAACGATGTAACATTTCACAGGAACATTGGACAACACAATAGAATAAAATAAAACATATTTTATTATATAGGAATAATAGGCTCTTTGTTATACAAAATTGGTCGAGACTTATTGGTAACCCCTTGTCTTTCAATTGGGACACTATGTCCATTACATTAAACAACATGTTTTATTTTCACAAACAATTATTTCAAAAAATAAAACAACTTGCATTGATATCCAAATATATTGATCATCATTCTTTGTTGGAACTGTTGTTAGTGCTCAAGCTACTTCCATGACTTGGGTTATTTGGTTGAATGTTTTGATGATTGTCTTGATTTTTTTCCTTCTTCAAATGATTCCATCTACAAAAAAAAAAATAAAGTGTAATGAGTGTATCTACATTAGTGGGAATAATGAAAATTGAAATAAATAATATACATGAATGTAAATTGAAAAGAAACATAGCATAGCAAGAATTGAGTCCTGAATGATACACATTTTTTCAAAACCAAATCTCATTCCTTCTGTCAACAACTCTTCTATTGGAACATTTCCATACTTTGTTTCCTCCAAGTTTTATAGCCCACAATAAATCATAGATTTAATATAAAATAATTTTTTTGTTCCATTAATTATAAAATGAGAGAAGTAAAACAACATTATATACTTACAAATTCCACAATTAATTTTTGATATGCTGACATATACTCAGAACCCTTACTTAATCTAATGTCAATCAATTCATGCGATAGCTCTTCTTTGTATGATAACACCTGTTTGAAGACATTCAAGGATGGTTGTTGTAAAATAAATTAAAGTTTACAAAAATGAAATTTTAAGTTAATGCTATAAGGAAATAATAATTACTCACAAACTTTTCTATCAACCATTTTCTTCCTTGTCCTCCTATTTTATGTGTTGAATGGGTTTCATTTTGTTTTTTTTCTGCAAGAAAATAATTCAAAATTAATATTTAATGCTAAATTATTTATTTATATGTACCTAATAGAAATTTTCAATGATTTCATACATTTGAAGAACATTGTTGTTGAGATGGATCCTCCTGTGATGCAATTATGTCCATTTATTTTACCATCTCCTTGTACACTTTTTTCGACATTCCTACTGACATATTTTGGATATCATCTCATTGAACCTTTGGGATTTTCATAATCTTCTTAAAAAATGTAGCATGGCAAAAAATTGTTTTTATATTGATATATGAAAACTAGATATAACAAAATTTATATTAATAAAGAAAATTTTTGTAGTAATATATACATATCCTAGAAAATCATTTTTAGGAATATCAATTTTTGAATGATTTTTTTGTTGTTGTTGTATGGTTTTTCTATCGCAAGTATGACAGGTCTCATTGACCATTTATCTAGAAATGCTTCCTATAGTTTAGATATAACCTGGTTCTTTTAATAATTGGATTGGTTTCTATATTGTAAGTGGAAAATACATCTATAAGCTCATTAGACTATATCCTTCATAGTTTTGTAAAAGTTTCCTCCCCTTTCATTAACCTCCAACACCACTCGATATGAACTAAGGACCAATTCATCATCATTTACTTTTTCTATAATTTTTATTTTCTTAGGACAACATTTTGTTCCTTTGTTGTTGGTCCCTATAGAAAATTAAACATATGTGAATTAATAGATTGTTTGAAACATGTTATCTAATATTTTTAAGTATATTATTAATGGAAATTAAAAAAAAAACTCATATTGAATATAATTTGTTCATTCATCTCATTCTTTCTTTCACAATTTTTACATCAATCTTTTACACTCTTTTGCACTTAGATCACAAAGAATCTTATCAAGATTCCTCATTTTATGGCACCGCGGGGAACATGCTAACCAATTAATATTAGTTAAACTTACATATAGTTCAAATATATTAATTTTGTATAGAATTTACAAAGAACTTGCATTTTTTTTCCTTTTTGGATCTGTTATCATTGTGTCGATCATAATTTTTGCTACTTGAACTATTCTCACACATTTTTTTATCAATATATATCATGTAACATTCAATACACAAGTTATTAAATAAATTTTATAAGAAAATCACATAATTTTCTACAAAAAAAAAAATCTGGTGCACTTTCATAATACAAAAGCAAGGATGTGTTCCATATATGAAACACACTGATATCAAAAATATTTTTTTTTAAAACTATAAATTACAATGGTGTAATATGTACAATTATCGACATCGATCCAATAGAAAAAAGAAAAAAAAAATACCATGAACAAATAAAATTACACATTGATGAATGAAGTTTTTTAATTATGTTACAACATTACTGATGTGTTTTATCTGAAAGCACATCGATGTGTTATATTCAATTCGACACATTGATAACCCAAAACAATTTTTTTTAAAATGTGACAGGGCCGAGAGGGTTTGGATCTGATGCATAACATGTTAGACGTCTTTTATATGGAAACATAAATCCATTAAATGTAAAATGTCTAAAATGAAAAAATGTAATTATGAAGTGATAGAGGGAGTTAAACCCTAAGGTAAAACTTTGCAAACACATAAACAAGAAAAAGAAAGGGTTTAAGGTAAGTATGATTTTTATTTTTTTTGTCTGAGTTTTAACTAAATCTAAAAAGAGATACAAATTGTAAAAAAAAAAAATTAAAATCAACAGTAAAATTTAAAACTTTTACTATGCAGGGTTTTGAGTGAATCACAAAACCCTTCAAATTCTGATTTTATAAATAATATTGTTGCTCCAAAAAGGTTTTTAATGAATCATAATACCTTTCAAATTCTAATCTTCTGAATAATTCTCATGTTCCAAAGTATTGATATGTTGCTATATAGTGCTCCATTGTATGTATCTCTTGCAAATATCTCCCTCGTAAATTTTTGAAAAATAATAAAATACTGAATAACTTAATACACATGAAATATTTTATGAAAATGGTTTTAAATGAATCACCATAACCTTCAAATTCTGAAGTTATGAATAATCTTGTTGTTCCAATGTATTATGCTGCTCCACATTGCTCTCTAATATGACTCTCTTACAAATATAGCCACTGTAAATTTTGATAAAATAATGAAACAATGAATAGAATTTTACTATTTAAATGAATTTATGAAATTAGCTTTTAAATTCCCCCTCATTTTTCAATTGTAAAAAAAACAAAGTCACATTTTTTTGTTAGTTTTTCGAAAACCCGGTGTGTCTATTAATATAACGAACTGGTGTGTTTTTGTATACAACACACTGGTGTGATTAAAAGTTTTGTAGCACTAATACCAGATAATTCTTTTTTATTTATTTACGAATTGGTGTGACTCGTAACTAAATTCCTCGATGCTTTATATTGTTATATACACATCGGTGTGTGTTTTTTAAATAAGCACACCATTATGCTTTCAAAGTTATATGGATTTGTATTTGCACACAAAATAGTATATTCATCTTAAATTATATTTTAGGATGCATCCCCATGACTTTCAATACTCCATAGTATATATTTTCCTCTTAGAGTCACCTTATTCTTAAAACGTTATTGTTGATTTTGCTCAAATGTAGGGAGAAAAGCTTATAATATCAAATGGCCAAATCTTCAAATTCTAGCTTATTCCATATTTCTCAAAGTACATCCTAGATTATATTTTAGGATGCATCCACATGACTTGCAATACTCCATAGTATACATTTTCCTCTTAAAGTCACCTTATTCATAAAAATTTATTGTTGATTTTGCTCAAATGCAGGGAGAAAAGATTATAATATCAAATGGTCAATTCTTCAAATTCTAGCTTGTTCCATATTTCTCAAAGTCCATCACAGAGTTCTCCCTTTCCATCTCCAATAAGTTGATATTTTATTTATATTTCGATTATCTAATTGAATTAATTTTTTTATCCTTGTCAATCTGAATAAAAATGTATCCAAATTCGTAGGATCATGATTTGTAATTGAGTTCAAATGTATATAATATTCTACCAATTCAAAAAAGTAGAAAGCTCTTATCAGGAGAAACATACCACAAGCAGTTGGTAGATGAAAATGGACAACCACTTTATGCTATCAATAGTAACATGCCATCTTCCAGTCGCAATTCTAAGTCAACAACGGTAATGATTAATGTTAGTTATAATGTGATTTAAAAAAACCAATTGCATTGTGCTTACTAATATCATTGATCTATTAATGTTCAATATTTTTGAAATTAGGATTATGATGATGAACAAACTACCTATTAACTTCCTTTGCACCCCACTACAATGTCAAATCGAGAGAAGTATGAAATAAGAGCACAACTCAGAGAGGAAGCATACCAAGAATGGTTGAATCAACCACCTATTCAATTCCCACTACGTTCAGATTCACCAATTAGGAATGACTACAACAATAGTAGTTCTTCACAAGTTAGAAATGGAGTCAATGAAATAGAGGTTGGTATGGATGATTATTTATGGGATACAACTTCCATGGAGACAATGTTGTTAGATGCATTCTAGAATGATGAATGAGGGGATGATGATCATATCACTGATACCTTATTCGAAAGTATGATATCTGCTTCCACCACCTCTCTCTTTGGACCTAGCTGGTCAAAGTCTACCTAGTTGGGGACAAGAATGTTACTGTACAACTTGAAAGAAATGTTTGGCATGTAAAATGCATGTTTCTTGACAATATTGAGGTAATTGACCATCATTAAGTCCCTTATAGTTTGAGAAATCTTGTCACACAATCAGCATTAAAAATGATCGATTGTATGAACCGTAAATGACATTGTACACTTCTATTTCCCATTAAATGCATGTTATTCAAAGATAAGGTTCTTCCGAGTGATAATGTCTTTCTCGGTAGCTGGGAAGAGGCAAAGCAGATGTTGAAAATATTGGGTGTTGAGTACATATCATATCATGCATATCTAAATGATTATATTATATATAGAGGAGAATATGAAAACAAAGAGATATGTCTGAAATGTGGGCATGATAGATATCATAAATCAAATAAAAATGGTAAATCACATAGTCCTCCTCATAATATATTGGGGAACATGCTTATAATCCCAAGGATTCAAAAGTTCTTTCATTTCAAATAATTAGATATGTTGCAAGGATGCCATGCCTCACACATAAGTGGGTCAGGGGTTATGTGAATCCCCATAGATTCAATAGCCATGAAGCATATAGAGGATACATTGACCAAAAAATTCAAGGATGAAGTACGAAGTCTATGACTTAACATAGCCATGGATGGCGTCAACCCATATTCCCTCCAAAACACCAACTATTTTGTTTTTCCCGTAGTAGTGATCAATAACAATATACACCCATGGTTTTTCGTGAAGAATGAACATGTTATGTTGGCTTATATAGTCCATGGTAGAAGAAAAGTGAAGAATATGGTTGTCTACCTACAACCATTGGTAGATAAGTTGAAGGCATTATGGGAAGGGATACATGTATACGATGTATAAATACACATCACAATAGAGAGGAGTTTTATGTTGTATGGAATATGTGATTACACCACACATGATTATCAAGGATTATGAGTTTTCTCTAGAAAATTACATGTTTATTGATTAGTTTATATACGTAACAATATTTTTTGACATATTTAATTCGTTCCAATTGTTCGTATATTTTCCGCTAACATGATTTGTATACATTAATAATTTCATAGGTCTTGTAACAAAAGGATATCATCGATGTAAGTGTTTTGGACCTTCTATGAAGGCTAGGTGGTCCAACCACCTACGAAAGCTAGTGTACGACTGCTCCAAGGTATTCCTCCCATAACAACACCTTTACAGAAGAGAAACATCCACTTTCAATGGTAAACCAGAGAAAACCCAAAGGCCTACAACAATGACACCAGTACAATGGCTTAGAGCATATGAAAGAGAGGAGAAGGAGATTACAAAAATGATCGATTCAAATGGGGATCTTGTGTTCGATGATTTATAACTCTTAGACACCTATGTTGAGAAATTTCCCATTGGGATGAAAATGAAATCTATCTTTTATGAGCTCCCATATTGGGAGAATCTTAATATTTCCACTTACAAGATCCCATACATATATTTAAAAATGTTTCATATTATTTATGGAGGCAGATATCATCAAAAGAAAGTGACACATTGGTTGTTAGGAGAGATCATGTTTTTTCAAAAAGTTAAAAGAAACACATTTGAAGAAAATAAAGTAGAGGAGAGGTTGGTCCCTCTTGGTCTTTCAATGAAGGTGATGCCTCATGGATATTGAAGAAAGCTTATTTTTCTTAGGAAATTGAAATTATATTGGGTGTGAAGGTTCCTTATTTATATGGGTCTTCAGTATGGTGAAATTTCACTGTGGGCGACCATTTCTCATGGTTAAAATCACATGACCATTTGAGCCTTCTAAGAGGACATATGTCAAAAACATGATTTTAGTATTTTTTTTTATAAATTCATGTCATGGGATAAAACATAATTAATTTTATATGTGTTTACTTTGTAGTGTCATTATCCTTTTCTCATGTGTGGGTGTGTGAACCATGACATCCCCCATGACCTACGATGTGCCATATCTAAATTACTTTCATTTTTATGTTCGATTACATCAAAGGAGATTCATATGGCTAGCATTCCACGGTGGCATCAAGAGATAGGTGAGATTGTTTGTATGTTTGAGAAGGAATTGTCGACGAGTTTCATGGACTTGCAGGTTCATAATATAATTCACTTAGTATATGAGATTGAATTAGTCAGAGTGGTCTCATGTCGTTGGATTTTCTTCTTAGAGAGGTACATGAAGAAATTGAAAGGATTTGTTTGACAAAGGGAAAAATAGGAGGGTTCTATGGCAGAGGGGTACATATCATATGAGTCTTTATATTATGTCAGTGAGTACATCAAGAAGATTGACAACCCACCAGGTGTGTTGATTTGGGATGACGAAAGGGATTAAGACAAAAGAGAAGGGGATCTTCTCAAAATAAATGGAAAAGGGAGCTTGATAAATAGTAAGTAACTTATCATTTGTCAAATTTATACACAGTAACTATTCACACTAAACTTCATAATGTATGTTTTGATATGATATGTACTATTTTTCTATTTCATTTCATGAATATATATATACATCAATGAATTTAGAAATTGGTCTCATCAATAAATTCATTCTTTACAATTCAGAGGAAACACAGTCGTGGTTCACATTATACGAACAAAAGAGGAGGAAATGGGACAGTGACATGAAATAATTTAGATGATTGAATGGTGGAAGCATGCATTATCATAATCATTTAAAATAAAATATGCCAATGACATGCCCCAATAGTTGGGTTGTTGAGCAAGTTAGAGATAAATATGATGCATCTAGTCGTTACCTGTGTGCTGAAGAGGATGCAAAAAACATAGGGATTGGGTGCAACAACTTGGTAATAATCTCTTTGTGTACAATTTTAACTTCATAATGCACCTTTGAATTATAACATCTATATTTTATATTTTATTGGTCAACTTATTAGACACATGTCATTGTGATTTTTTCACTTTTTTATAGGTGCATTTGTTTCCATCTATGTGGGAATATGGACATCATTTTTGCACCGAGGATGTCGATGATGGATGCATGATACAAGACTGTGGAGTGGAAGTTGAGTTTGACCAATATAGTTGTGCTATCCACCACTATCAAAACCTAATACGAGGGACATTAGGTTATGTTGAAAAGATACAAGAGATCATTCGAGTGGACTTCACTTCTTTCCAATGCGTTATTTTCAGGTGCAAGTGGTGGGACACCTTTGATTGGAATAATGTAAAGGTAGATCATGATAGTGGTGTTGGAAAATGTTTAACAGGAAACATATGCTTGTCATTGATGGAAAGTACAGCAATGAAGATGGCACGGGTACAGGAAGAATGTAACAGACATGCACCATAAGTATTTTAATGTAACAAACATGCACCAGAAGTATTTTGGGAAGACACTGCAGAACAACCTCAATAAGATCAGAAGAGATAGTGCAAAGGATGTTTGGCATGTTTCACAGGAAGCGTAAGCTTGTCATTGATGGCAAGAATAGCAGTAATTATGGCTTGAGTATAGCACCGATGATCAACAGGCAAATAAGAATATAAGTCCAGGAAGATCGAATGATTGAAGGCTCAAGAAGCATTGTTAATCGTTGGATCCCATCCAAAATTCCCAACAGCACGAGGGCCGTCAGATCTGAATAAGAGCATGCTGAAGAGTAAAGGTTGAGAAGAATTTATGTTCGTTGGATCCCATCCAAAATTCCCGACAACATGAGGGCCGTCAGATCTAAATAAAGACAAGAAGAGCATGCAGATATGGAGGATAGATCTCGGGCGTTAGATCTGAGCGCAGGATCTAACCACCGTTGGATAGGGGAAAACCTGCACAGTGTTTAAAGTGCAAGGAGAAAATGGGCTCACAAAATCCTGAAAGCAGGAGGATCGTCCATCCCAAGGGGTTATGTGGACCGTTGATCCAACTCCCTGTCGAGGTTTCAAGGATTGTGAGTTGAAGTTGTCAAAGAACATTGACAACAAGAATGTCGATTTTGCAATATGCGATATCGCGATGTAATCTGAGCCGTCAGATTAAGGTTGAATCTGAACCATTGATTCCAGTCAGTGGAGAGGCATTGGGGATCAGGACTTTGAAATGACAAAGTCACTTGACATCAGGAATGCCAATTTCACGATATGTGAAATCGTGATGTAATTTGAGTCGTCAGATCGAGAAGTGATCTAGACCGTCGATCCAACTCACGACAGCAGACCACGTCAGAGTGACACATGGCACAACCAAGTAATGACAGGTGTCAGTCAGATTCAACACTTTAGGCACATGTAAGTCACGAATCAGAGTGACATGTGGCAGTATTTAACACGTGTCAATCCACGTGTGATGTCATCAGAGTTTCGCGAATCACGACATGGAGAGGCAAAGAAAACAATGCAGAAATCACGATATGCAATATGGCAATTCAATCGAAGCCGTTAAATAGAGATCAGACGTGGACTGTTGATCTCAGCTCCATTTCAGAGTTTCACGGATCGTGACTTGGAGAGTTGAGATGATTCATCTCCAGATCCACGAGATGCAAGATCACGATTTAATCGTGGTCCGTTGGATCAAGAGGACACGTGGAAAAAGATCATCATGTCGCTGACTAGAAAGTAAAAAGAATAGTGAGATGCGAGATCACGATTTAATCATGGTCTGTTGATCAAGAGGACACGTGGCGAAATATCGTCATGTCGCTGACCGAAAAGTCAAAGGAACAGCGAGATGCGAGATCGCGATTTAATCATGGACCGTTGGATCAAGAGGACGTGTGGTGAAAGATTAGAGCACCATAAAGCTCCATCTCGAAGTTTCACCTATCGCGACTTGGAGTGACGAGAATCTCCAACTTAGGATCAGCGAGATGCAAGATCACGATAATATCCTGACCATCAATACACCAAAAGATGTGGACCGTTGATCTACGCTCCATCTCTGAGTCTCTCCTATCGCTACTTGGAGTGATGAGAGCCTCCATCTAAGGAGCAATGAGACACGAGATCGCGAAAATATCTGGACCATTGATTCATCAAGATCGTGGACCGTCGATCAGGGTTGATGACGCTCATGAGTTCGCAGCGTCTT